>CAUYRT010057735.1:0-45993 GCA_963574885.1 Lepilemur ruficaudatus | reverse complement strand
GTCTCACTCTGTTGCCTGGGCTAGAGTGAGTGCCGTGGCATCAGCCTAGCTCACAGCAACCTCAAACTCCTGGGCTCAAGCAATCCTTCTGCCTGAGCCTCCCAAGTAGCTGGGACTACAGGCATGTGCCACCATGCCCGGCTACTTTTTTCTCTATGTTTTTAGTTGGCCAATTAATTTCTTTCTATTTATAGTAAAGACCAGGTCTTGCTCTTGCTCAGGCTGGTCTCGAACTCCTGACCTTGAGCAATCCGCCCGCCTCGGCCCCCAGCCAGGCTTTTTGAAGGGGTCACCTGTGCTCCTTCACTCCATACCTTCATCTTGTGGCTGTTCCTCATTCCCAAGCATGTGGCTTCTGCCCCCATACCCCACTGGACTAACCCTGCCCTTGCTCAGATGCCCGTGATCTTCCCCAGAAGTCAAACCTGACGGACACTTCTGTGTCCTTATCTTATGTGCCCAACTGCCACGTCACTGTTCATTCCCTGGGGGAGGGTATCAGTGGCAAGAGACACGAGACTTAAGAGCACTTTCTAAGAAACTAATGGATTGATAAGAATCTAAGAGTATTAGTCAGAAAAACCTCAACAGCCTTGGTCATTTCAGGCTGGATATGCAAACACAGGTAAGGCTGGGCCATGTGTGTCTAAATAAGCGAGAGTTCCGCTGTCCTGGAGTTACCAGCCCTCTGGCCACTCTTCATGAAGTGCTGGAAGAGTAAACAACTCCACCCAAGGCAGGCACAGGATTATGAAACTCCTCCCCTCTGCCCTTCCCGGTCAGATAAGGCAGAAGACCCACCACTGCCAACCAGTCTTCCTGGATCACCTTTTCCACCGTGTTCCTCTGTTTAAGTGGCTTTGAGATGTCATCATAGATTTCTTCTTTCCTTCCATCTCTGATTGAAGCTCCTCTGCCCCATTTTCAGGACTCAGGACTCTGTGTAATCTGGTATCTGGATATTTGTTCAAAATCTTTAACAACCAATAGAGCAGTATTGCAATATTTTAACAACTGGCAAGGCCGTACAGGCACATGCCAGCTGAATAAAGGCCCCTACCGGTGTCTAACTACTCATTAACACAGGCCTGCGACTCCTATCGGGCCTGTTTTCAGGCTAAACCAAACCTTAATGCCTTGTTCTCCTCTTTGGAATGTGTTCCCACCTCCCCGATCAATTCCAGTCCCAGCCAGAAACTGGTGAATGGAATCCATCAATTAGTCCCAAGTACAGACTTGTTGATGGACTTGGACTCCCTGCCTGTTAGATACTTGTTTTCTTTCTCCTTTGCTGCTGCCTCAAGGGAAGCATACAATATACAGAATGGAAGAGCCGAGTTAAGTGACAAATGATCTTGGTTAAACCTCTCAAGGTCACAAAGGATTTTGGAGGTATAGTCCCATGTGTACTACTGGAGCTTGATAAACTCTGGGTAGCTCATGTGGTACATCTCATCAGCACCCTGTGAGGCCTTTGTCCTGGAGAGCACCCAAGGTGCTTTCTAATACAGGACAAGGAGTTTTTCTGTGAAGTTGTTGTTCAGACATTACAATACGGATGTAGGAAATCTCAGCCCTTTCCTCAAACTTGAACTTCTGTCTAAGAACAGTGTCGGGGAAATTGGGTGAATATATACAGCAGATTGAATGTTAAACACAATAAGTCTTTGATGATTAAAGGCCCCAGCTGGCAGACAGCTATAAGTTTAAAGTAAATAGTGGTTTAATGCCGCCTTATTCTTATTCTGGGAATTCTTACTCTGGGAATCTGTCAACAGCCCAATCTTCAAAGGCCATTTTCTAACCCCTGTCTTTAGGCATTTCATCCAAGGAATTTAATATTTAGGAGAGGTAAATATGTTTGACTTTTTTCATCTCTATAATTCATATGGTATCTCTTTGTAATTCCATGAGATTTTGTTTCCAAAAGAAAGGAGTTATAAGCTCTTAGAGCCAAAAACTCAAAATAAAATTTATATCATACTTGTTGAATTCTGGATGTGGTGATGGTGGTGTTCTTAAATAGGAGTCAGGATATATTTTAGACATGTAAATAATGTTGGAGACATTTTCTTTTTATAGGTGCATTAAATGATATCCAACCTAGTGGCAAATGACCCAACACCCCCTATGCTGCCACGCTGGTCTTGAACTCCTGGACTCAAGCGATCCTCCCACGACAGCCTCCCAAAGTGCTAGAATTACAGGCATGACCCACTGTGCCTGGCCTGTGCAGACAGTCTGATGACTTCTCTATACCTTTTTCAAAAATAAATATGGTTTTCTTTTTTTTTTTCATCCCTCAGCCCCACCCAATATAGTTCTCTATAACTCTATATACTGCTAAATTGTATAGCACATTAAATAGTCATTGGAGAGGATGATAGTTTAAAGGTAGAATTATTTTTAAAATCTCAAGAATGCTATTTGCCATTGCTCCTCACTTTGAGTTTCAAGGACACCTGCTAAGGGAGAAGAGACTTAATTACTTCTGTGTACTTTGCCTGCAGTTAGAGTTTTAAAAAGTAATCCCAACTGAGCTGAAAAACAGGCCGTGGTTCCTGTCACAAGCCACACCTGCAGGGCACTTATCTGCTGGGTCCAAGCATACAGCAGTGACCTCATGGTCTGGCCTGATACTTTTCATCCAGGGCTTCTCCAAGCAAGCATGCATCTGTGACTTGTCACTCAGCTGTGTCTTCTTAAAATACAAGAAAACAACTTAATTACAATAGTCAAACAGACACTGTCCTAGTTTGATTCATTGTTATGTATTTATAAGACAGGGAAGACTACACTCAAATAAGACAGGATGATGGATGGTTTGTCATTTATCATAAACTTACATTTCAGGCACTGTGCTGTACATTTCACGTGCATTGTTTCTTTTGATTCTGACAACCACCCCCAAGAAGTAAATCCATGTTACCCAGGAGGAAACAGAACCTTAGAGAGGCTGGTTGCTATTAATGTACCCACAGGATGGTGGACAGCTGAGACTCAAACCTGCCTTTGAAGTCAGAACATTAAAGAAATGCAAACATCTAGGTATGATTAAATAGTATGTATTAAGACTTAAATATTTGCGGTTACCTCTTTAGGTCGCCACTAGCATCTTTCTACTGACTCTGAATACCTTGAAACTGATGTCAGTACCCTCTCAGGGGTGACGGTGACACCCAGGTCACTGGACCAGCGTCGTGTCCACTGTGCACTGACTCTCCTTTCAACTTCTCTTCTTCCCAGTGTGGAAGAAGCTCTAACTCCCTGCAGACTAACTGGAGAGAAAACATTGTCTTAGTTAAATTTCTCATATCAGGTAGGATCCAGCTTTTTATGTTAAAACCCAGGGAAGAAAACAAGTCAGAAATTTTAACTGTTTTCTGGAATAAATGAAACCCTTGATAACTTTTTCTACCTAGAAGAAATGTTCTCATCTGGTTCCAGAACTCTTCTAATTCTTGGCTCTTTGTCTCTTGGGGCTGTTCTTTGTCTGCTAAGTGGCTGCCCTTGACCAACCCTTTAGCTCCCTAGAGTTTTTGATGGCTGAGTTTTGCTAACATACTTGAAGATACAAAAACCCAGCTTATTGGAACAGAGCTTTTAAGGGTAAGGGCTTTTTAATTCATTCCTGGGTCTCCCATGCTTGACTGGCAGGGTTTATATTTTGCTCTCTGCCTCGTCTAATCGTCTGCAGCTGCCGCCTGCTAAACCTAGACCCTGATGTGTGAGTAGAGAACAGGATGCAGTACCTGGCACATAGTAGGTGCTCAGTAGAGGCTGGCTGAATGAATAAATGAAAAACACATACCAGTGAAACAGGATAAGATTTAAAAATAGAAATAAAGTATGTATCACAGTGCTTTGCTTATCAATTTGTAACTTTATCATCAAATTTAAGCTGTCCTTGATCTTATGTGTATGATAATATGAGAAAGTTTCTAAGTCTTACATAAACCCTGCAGATCTGTTTAACTTTGATTTGGAAAGTTTTCAGACTAGCCTCAACTCGTCTCTCCCAGAAGTCCCTGGCTTTTTTCTTTGAAAAGAAAACAGTAGAGAAATGACATCTGAAAGTAAATATAATGCTGCTGAGAATGGAATATGATGTCTACATTTCTCCATCATAAAGAAAGTATGTTCCTAGTGGAGTTGTTTATCCAGCAAATATTTATGTAATAACAGTGCATGTGATTATAGCTTTAAGGATATCCTTAAAGCCTGCCTTTAAAGCTATTTTCTTTCTTTCTTTCTTTCTTTTTTGTGAGACAGAGTCTCGCTCTGTCGCCCAGGCTAGAGTGCTATGGCGTCAGCCTAGCTCACAGCAACCTCAAACTCCTGGGCTGAAGCAATCCTCCTGCCTCAACCTCCCGAGTGGCTGGGACTACAGGCATGTGCCACCATGCCCGGCTAATTTTTCTATTTTTTTAGTTGAGATGGGGTTTTGCTCAGGCTGGTCTCGAACTCCTGACCTAAAGTGATCCTCCTGCCTCTGCCTCCCAGGTGCCAGGATTACAGGCATGAGCCACCTCGCCTGGCCTAAAGCTATTTTCTTAAGAAAACTGCATTTCTATCACATTTTATAGTATTGTGAGTTTTTTTCTCCTTAGAAAATAATACAATTAAATGGAAAATTTTAAAAAATTCTAAAAAATGAACAGAGATGTACTCCCATTGCTTCACAGTATATTCAGCAGTTATTATTTTGTCCAGAATTTTCTTTTAACAAAGAAGTCTTGGAAAATACTAGGGAATGTTAAGCACAGTACAAATAAGATGAGGACGTTACCCACGGCCAACACTATTTTAGAAGTAGAGTTTGATGGAAAATTGGTTAAAATAATATTCCATGTTTAGCCAGCAATACCTAGGCCGCTGCTCTGAGTCTAGGCTTACTGGTGGTGTCTGGCAAGTTCTCATTGTAGGGCAGTGCTTGGGTCTACTGCCCTCTAGTGGCGACTCTTGACACTCTCTGAGCCTTACTGAGAAAAAGAATTTAACTGTACCAAATGTGTTAAGCCTTTGCGGTTTATTCTATGCAGAGTTCTGCGCCTACCAGAGGTAAAATTAAAAGTTCTTAGAGGTTATTCTACCCAATTGAAATTTTAGAAGCTAATTTGTCTTAAGGTCACCACGGTTAGGTATATTCACTCCGTATGTATTTTATAATTTGAGGAGACCTTTTCCATTTATCCTGCTGGGTTGATTACAGGCTAGAATACAAACATAAATAGTGATGTCTGATTTTTCTTCTTTGTACATTTGCCAATTAAAAGTTGTGCTTTTTTGGGCAAAAGTAAGATAAAGGATTTAAATTTTCCTTCTTTGGGGAAATGATAGTAGCGTTAAAGGGTAACCATAAGATTTAAAAAATATTGTGGCATTTCAAATTCAGTAAGATGATATGGATCTAGTTCTCCTTGCTTTTTCCTGCTAAGAATAACTATAAACTATAAACATAAGAGGCAACCAAAGGAGAACTCTGAGATTTGGTAAGAAGAAGGTAAATTGGTTTGGGGCCCTGAGATTGGAGGAACGATGTGGCAGCAGGGTGTCCTGTGTCCTCCCACCCAACTGAAGAAAGGGACCGAGAACCAATGCATCCTGATCTCCAACCTAGCAACAAAAAGGTGCCCGGGGTGGGCTTCTCTCTCCCCAGAGTTGACTGGTTGACCATCCAGCATGACCAGGAAAGCCCATCCATGGGGATCATAGGAGACCACTAACAGTAAGAGGTCAGGGGAAGCACTCACTTCCGCTGGGTCTGGGACTTCTTTCCCCTGCTAAGTGATACCTTGGTGACCAGGAGTCACATGCAGGAGGATTCTGACTGCACAAGAAATGATCTGGCCTGGAAGCCTCTTTGTCCCTATGGACCTGCCACTCCCCTGCCCTGACTACATTCAGTGGGTCAGTTGGGAGGCACCGGCAAAGGGGACCCTACCACAAATAAACAGACTGAAAGAAACAGAAAAAACTCTGAAAATTAAACTTTCATTGAAACCACGACCTACAAGTGTAGGCTAGGACCCACATGCTAAACCTAAGCAGGATGACTGCATGCTGAAATAAAGGATTTTAATGGACCCAAATCCTCTAAACATAATAGTCAAAACGTTCAGGATACAACCAAAGATTGCTTGTCATACCAAGAACCAAAAAAAAAAAAAAAAAAAAAAAAAAAAAAAACAATTTTAATTAAGAACAGAGAGTCCCAGATGCCAACATTGAGATGAACCAGACGTTGGAGTTACCCGACAAGGATTTTAAAGCAGCTACCATAAAAATGCCTTGGCAATTGATTATAAATTCTTCTGAAACAAAGGAAAAAATAGAAAATCTCAGCAAAGAAATAAAAGTTATAAAAAGAAGCAGATGGAAATGATAAAACTGAAAAATACAATCGCCAAACATTGATAAATTAGACCTCATCAATATTAAAAGCTTTTCCTCTTGAAAGCCCATGTGAAGAGAATGAAAAGGCAAGTTATAGACTGGGAGAACATATGTGCAAATCCTGTATCTGACAAAGGACTGGTGTCTACAATATATAAAGAACCCGCAAACCTCAATTCTCAAAAAAAAAAAAAAATACAATCCAGGTTTACAAAGCTGCCTACAGTTCTGTTCTTCCACATCTTTGCCAACACCTGTTATTTTTCTTTCTTTTTCTTTACTTTCTTTCTTTCTTTCCTTTTTTTTTTTTTTGGAGGCAGAGTCTCCCTCTGGGTTGAGTGCAGTGGCATCATCATAGCTCACTGCAACCTCTGACTCTTAGGCTCTAAGCGATCCTTTTGCCTCAACCTCCTGAGTAGCTGGGACTGCAGGTGCACGCCACAACTCCCAGCTGGATTTTTTTTTTCTTTCTTTTTGGTAGAGATGGGGTCTCACTCTTGCTCAGGTTGGTCTTGAACTCCTGAGCTCAGGTGATCCTCTCACCTTGGTCTCCCAGAGTGCTAGGATTACAGGCATGAGCCACCGCAACCAGCCATATTTTCCATTTTTCTGATAGTGACCATCCTAATGATTATGAGGTGATAGCCCATTGTGGTTTTGATTTGCATTTTTTTGATGATTAGTGATGTTGAACATCTTTTCATATGTGCGTTGGCTATTTGTGTATCATCTTTGGAGAAATGTCTATTGAAGTCCTTTGCCATTTTAAAAATTGGGTTGATTTTTTTTTTCGTTACTGAGTTGTAGGAGTTCTTTATATATTCTGGATATTAACCCCTTGTCACATATATGATTTGCCAATGTTTTCTCCCTTTCTGTAGATTGCCTTTCATTTTGTTGATTGTGTCCTTTGATGCACAGAAGTTTTTAAGTTTGATGTAGTCCCATTTGTCTATTTTTGCTTTTGTTGCCTGTGTTTTTGGTGTCATGACCAAGAAATTATTGCTAAAGCCAATGTCATGAAGCATTTTCTCTCTGTGGTCTTCAAGGAGTTTTATAGTTTTGGGTCTTATGTTTAGGTTTAATCCATTTTGAGTTAATTTTTGTGTACGGTGTAAGACAAGGATCCAACTTCATTCTGTTACATGTGAACATCCAGTTTTCTTAGAACCATCTGTTGAAGAGACATTCCTTTCCCTATTGAATATCACAGCATACTTGTCAAAGATCATTTGACTGTATACACAAGGGTTTATTTTTAGTTTTTTATTGTATTCCATTGGTCTATATGTTTGTCTCTATGGCAGTACCATACTGTTTTGATTACTGTAGCTATGTTTGGAAATCAGGAAGTGTGAGTCCTTCAACTTTGTTTTTCTTTCTCAGAATTGTTTTGGCTATTTGGGGTCTGTGTGTATTCTTTCCTGATGTCTCTGTAAATATATCTCAGTGTGAGTAAATATGTGCATGTAAATTTATATCTTTTAGTACATTTGGTTATGTATAGATTTTGACCGAAAATCACTAACAAAAACATGCGGTTTCACAACTTGCCTTTTCAAATTCATATTGAATCACAAGCATCCTTTGATATCAGTACGACAGTCCTTTTAAGATCTGCATAGTATGCTGGAATATGAGTACATTATAATGTCTTTAACCATCCCCCTATTAATGGTCATTAGTTTGTATCCAAGTTTTGGTAATTACAAATAAGTATGTTGTGCGGTTTTTTGATGTATAGACATTTTAGATTCTTAAATAGTCAAATTTATGAGTCAGTACTTCTGCTTTGGGATAATATTCACAAAATCATTTTCACCTCCCAATATTATATAAATAGGCACCTCCTAGTATTTTTAAAGGTTAATTTTCTACTTTAAAGTCTTTATTTTAATGTTAAATATGAGGCAAGGTGATAGCTTTATTATTTTCCAAATGGGAGCCAGTTGTCTTAAAGCTATTTATTTAATTGTATTCTTTTCCCTCTGGTTTTAAATGTTCCCTTCACTTTTTAAAATTCATATTCTGTATTTCTTTTTTTTTCTTTTTCTTTTTTTTTTTTTGGTTTTGGAGCCAAACTGGTCTGAGTTTGACCTTGATTTTATACCGACTAGCTTTCTGACCTTGGGCAAGCTGCTATGCTTCAATTTGCTTAATTTCCTCATCTGTAAAATGAGAACAGGAATACTGTCCGCTTAATAGATTGTCATGAGGATCGAGTGAGGCACCTGTGAGTGAGTACGCTTGGTGAAGGCTACTGTCATTGTAGCTGCTGCTGTTGTGACTCGTTCTGCCACTGGGGTTGTTTTCTGTGTTTCATTTCTTTGTAGAGTTTCTTTCAGGAAACTAAGCCCTCTACTTTATGTTGCTCAGTACTAGGTAAAAAAAAAAATGACTTATACTAGACAGAGCCCTTACAGAGAAGTTATTCTGATTAACACTGGTCCAAAGTATCTATAGAGGCTGGGCGCGGTGGCTCTTGCCTGTAATCTTAGCACTCTGGGAGGCTGAGGCGGGTGGATCGCTCCAGGTCAGGAGTTCAAGACCAGCCTGAGCAAGAGCGAGACCCCGTCTCTACTAAAAAAATAGAAAGAAATTAATTGGCCGACTAAAATATATAGAAAAAGTTAGCCGGGCCTGGTGGCGCATGCCTGTAGTTCCAGCTACTCGGGAGGCTGAGGCAGAAGGATCACTTGAGCCCAGGAGTTTGAGGTTGCTATGAGCTAGGCTGACGCCACAGCACTCTAGCCCGGGCAACACAGTGAGACTTTGTCTCAAAAAAAAAAAAAAAAAAAACCAAAAACAAAGTATCTATTTGCTATTAATATATATTACATATTTTCTGCTAACTTTGGATAGAATTTTAGGGATATTATCTAATCCTATTCTCATATAATCTCTTCATTGAGAATGTTACGTGTATTTCAACAGGTGCCTTCTCATTTGCAAAGTGATGTGATTTGTATTTGAAAGATGCTTCTGTGCAGTCTCTACAGATAATCTTATGATGGAGGATCCCAGTTAATTTGAGAGGTCTTTATGTAGAGCTTATGTCTATAAGAATGCATTAGCATGTTTATCAGACATCTAATCAGTGAAATGAAACAGTGTTTTCTATTGTCTTCTTTAAACCAAGCACCTTGCTACAGACTGAGGGTGATATAAAACAGTGACAACACATGATTCCTATACTTGAGGAGTTAATGGTCTAGTTGAGACAATAAAATATGCAAACTTAAAATACAAGGGGATAAAATCAGCCTGTATAAATTTCATTACTGCATAGAACAAAGAGAAGTGAACAAATTTATTAAGGAAAAAAAAAACACCATGTATTCAGGAAAGAGCAGATATCTACTTATATTTCCCTAAGTCAGAATCCTCTATGTAAAGATCAGCTGTTGAAGCTATTACCTTCTGGGTGATGCTAGAAATCATTACTTAAGGAATAGCAATTGATATGTTGTTTTAAATTTACCAAGGCAGGAGAGCAATAATTCAAAATTTAATCAGATCTTAGAGGAAACATTTTTATAACTGTTTATTACTAGACCTCAGAGTTTTCTTATTGTGAGCATTCTCAAAATTACCTATGAAGTTTGAAAGTATCTTTTAAATTGACCTATTGGCCATAGTTGTTAATATTATTAATATATTAGTAAGAAGATACAGAAAAATAATCATAATAAGAAACAGATAATTGCTCAACTGTGATTTAAGATTTGCTCCCCTAGAGTACCATCTGAGAGGTACCTTATAGTTTTCCATTGCTTCATCTCTGCCTGTAAACGTGTAGCAATTCCCTCAATTTGAATTTCAGTTACTTTGTGAAAATGAGACTATTATTGATCTTTGTGGCCAAGTCTATGGCTAATCTTAATTTCTTCCTTTAAAGAGTAAGCTGATTGAACTATGCTCTCTCTCAAACTTGGACCTCAAGAATATGGGTTATGTGATAACTCCCTACAATCATCCCCAGACAATAGTCTAAGCAAAAATAGGAACCAACAAGATTCAGAAATGGGAAAAAAACAAATTTGGAATTGGCCACAAAATGCTATTATATAAATGAGATTTTACAAATATACATTCCAGTGACTTTTATGGAGTCAGCATGAACTAATAACATGAGATAATTCATACTTATTCTGTACAGTGGACACGATTATCTTAAATTATTTCCACACTTCTCACTGCTGTCTATTTAATGCTCTTTATTTATCCAGTAAACACTGAATAAGTGCACACTCTGTATTCAATACTGTGCCTGGTGCTGAATCTGCAGGAACCTTAGAGAGTGATGGGAAGTAAACGACTTTCCTACTTTTAGATGGTGGCTACAACCCTTGCCACTGCCTAAAACTGTTTATGTCCGGCCAAATAGTCTTCCCACTTGTGATCCATCTACTGAGGAGGTGACATGGTGTTCACTTACATGATAGGCACCCAGTAAACATTCACGGGGTAAGTTAGAACATGGGAGGTGGATTGAAGGATACTTGGTCACTCCCAGTTTTAGACTGTAAATCTGCGTATCACCTTTCAAATATTAACTCAACCTTCCACAGGCACAAGAAGTTAAAGTTCTTTGCAGCTAGCCAGGAAAACGAGAAGTATTATCGAGTATCTCTCAGCATATTAAGAAGAACTTGGAAGAAAAACAGAAACAGAGCTCCAGGTTCTATTTTTTGCTCAAAGTAATGACAGGAAGCTTTATGCGTCTAACAATGTATGATGTGATTTTAAAAATTTAAAATTACTCTTCCTAGTGAAATAAGGAAAAAACAACATGGAAAGAAGAGAGCAGGAAAGGAGGGAGGAAATGAAAGAGGGAGAGGGAAGAAGGAGAGATAAGTACATCTGTATCTTCTGACACTCCGCAGAGGATGAAGGGTAACGTATGTGAAGTACCCAGCACACTGTCCCCCACACACCAGACTCACTGTTAACTGTGTCTGCCTTGATGACAGTCATGTAAAATTGTATGTTTCAGGGAATAATACTTGACCGGAGGCATGTCTACACTTGCTTAGTAAGTTGCATTAGAATGACTTTGCCACTTGTGAACACCTAGTCACTTGATTTCATTGACATCTTGGGATATTCAGGAATTACAACTTCCTGGTGACACAGTCTAGGCCCTGCCATTGTCACAAGCTTTCCTGTTCACTGTTTCCTGGGCTACTGCCTTGGCTATATGCCTGTTGCACATGTACATATGACACTCTGGTCTCTGTTGCCAACAGCAATTTTGGTCATGTTTTTGTTACCTATTGCTGCCTAACTACTTCAAAACTTAGTGGTTTGAAACAATAACCATTGTAATATCTCTCACAGTTTTGTGGGTTGACTTGATTTATCTGGGTGTTCTTATGCTCCATGTGATGTTGGCTGGGGGCTCGATTGTCTGGAATGTTCAAGATTGCTCATGTATGTGGCTGACAATTGATGCTCGCTCTCAGCTGGGAGCCCAGTGGGCTGTCAACTGGAGTGGCCATGTGGTCTCTCCATGCCTCTGTGGTTCGGGCTTCTAAACACACAGCAGCTGAGTTCTGACAGGGCAAATCCCAAGAGTGAGCCTTCTAAGAGAAGAAAAGCAGAAACTGCCAGTTCTTTTAAAGGCTAGCCTCACTTCTGTTGTATTTGATCAGTCAAAGCAGTCACAGGCCAGCTCAAATTCAAGGGATGAAGGAACTGACTTAACTCCTGATGGGAGTATGTCATGTGCATATAGGGAGGAAAGGAGTTGATAAGTGGCCATCTTACTATAGCATAAATACCATATTCCTTTAAATTTCCTGCTGGTGGCCTCTGTCTGCATTGGGTCTCTGGAGAGACTAAAGGTTAGGAGTGGGTTCAGAAGTCAGACTTTCTGGGGCCACATCTTCTATCCACTAGCTCTATGACTTTGGGGAAACCCCTTAGTCTTTCTGGGCCTCATTTTTCTCAGTTGTAAAATTTGAATAATACTAGTACTTACATCATAATGCACTGTGGTGGGTGTGAAATGAGATGATGCTTAGAAAGTGTTAGCATAGTGCCTGGCACCTTGCAAGTATCGGACCCATGTTAGCGATAGTTACTGTGGTTGTCATCTCCAGCTCCCTTCCAAGCTAAATTTATGTCCAGCTCCCAGGACTTCTTCTGGGGAGAGTCCTCATCTCTGCCCCAGCTAAGCTGACCTGGATGATGGTCTCTTTGACATCATTAGTTTGTTTTAAGTCAATTTCCCAGTGCTTCAGAGTCCCAGGATGTCATTTTTGGGCTAGCTTAGTATCAGACCATTCCTAACTTTTCATCCCACATGCCTTCAGAAAGTTATTTAATGGCTCTGTGACCTGATTTCTTTCTCTGTGAAATGGGAATAATACCTTTTCTTCCCATTTTCTTGGGTCTTGGGGTTTCTCTCTTTCTTGTTTCTCTCTTGGCTCTGTCTTTATTTTGCCAACTTGTTAACTTTTGTGTGTCCTTAAAGCTACCTTCAGTCCTTGATGGGAAAAGATAGGGATGTAAATAAATAGATAAAAAGCAAATAAATAAATAAATAAAAATAAAGAGTAGTTATGAAAGCACTGAAAGAAATTCACAGCATCATACACATGTAAGATAAGACATTTTTAACCAGTAAGTGTTATCAGTGGCAGAGGTTGGAAAAGCCACCTTATCCTCATGTCTGTTGAGCTTAGAAGTGTTCAGACCATTGTGGGCTTCATGTGATAGCTACAGAAAACAGAATATAAGAAAAACATCGGGATGGTTAATTTTTTGTGTCAACTTGACTTAGCTAAGGGATACCCACATAGCTAGCTGGTGAAACATTATTTCTAGGTGTAACTGTGAGTGTTTCCAAAAGAGACTAGCATTTGAATCAGTGGATGGAGTAAAGAAGACTGTCCTTACCAGTGTGGGTGGGCAGCATCCAATTTGTTGAGGGCCTAAAGAGCACTAAAAGACAGAGGAAAGGCAAGTTCTATCTCTGAGCTGAGACATGCCTCTTCTCCTGCCCTTGGACTTCAGTGCCTGGTTCTTGGGCCTTTGGACTTGGACCAGGACTTACTTCAGTGGACTCCAGTCCTTGGGCCTTTCAAATCGTACTGAGACTTATACCATGGGCTCCTCTGGTTCTCAGGCCTTCAAGTTTGGGCTGGAACTGTAACACCAGCTGCACATCAGCTTGCAGATGGCAGATGGTGGCACTTCGCCGCCTCTGTAATCACATGAGCTGATCTCTCATAATAAATCTCTTCCTCTGTATCTCTGTATCTCCTGTTGGCTTGCTTTTCTGGAGAACCTTGACTAATGCAAATGTGAAAAAGATAAACCTGCTTTAATTCATTAAAGATGGAAGTTCTGAAATAGTTATGTAGCAGAGCTAAGGATATAATTTTAAAACATGTGGCCACAAGTTCTTAAATGGAAGAATGAACACAAGAGATCATAATAAATCTCGCGCTCTCAGAAAATGTTCATTGCAAAGGTCATTAAAAAATGATTATGAGGGAACATAAAGTCACCTAAAAATAGTAATCTTGGTAGCTGACATTTATTGAGTGTCTACTTGGCATTATCCCAGGTAATCCTTCAGTAAGCAAAGGGAGACATACTGGTTTTTTTTCCCCATTTTACAGTGAACTGAGACCCAGCCAGGTTATTTAACCAAGGCCACACAGGACATGGCAGAACCAAGCAGTCTAACTCCGGAGCTTCGTCAGAGACTACCATATCCAACACTGCCCCTCAGCCACACAGCTCCTCCAAGCCCACACCCTTGTATGCTGTGGTGCTTCTCAAAATTTCTTTTAATGGTTATATCAAGAATTCTCTGCCATTGACACTGCAGAGCCAGGGCCAGGGCCAGGGCCAGGACAAAGTGTGAAAGGGGTTCCCTTGTGCTCAGGCTCACATCTGGCTTGGTTACCAGGTCCTGGCCTTCTCTTCCCGCTGTTCTAGGCTTGTTCTTGCCCTTGGTATACAGTCAGTAGCAACTCAAGAGGGCCTGTATTTCAATTCAGTATTCTTGGAAGACCAGAGGGCCTTTTGAAGACATTTGTTCTTCACCTTGTTTGACTGCAGGTCTTTTTGAGAATCTGATAGAATGAAAGTTTTCCCCAGATGTGGCAGCATGTGGTTTCAGGGGAGTCCCCAGAATCCTGCATCTTGTTAACATTTAAAGGAATAAACAAGAATGACAAAAGAGTAGGTGGTGATGGCCTTGCTATTTTGGGGATGGGGACCTGTCTCCTGACTCTTCAATCAAAAGAGGAAGTTATACCTCTGTGATTGGATCAATATAGTTAATGTAAAACACTGGTATAGTGTTCAAAAAACCAAACAAAAACCCTAGCTTATGCTCAGTCTCCTGTGTGTTTTTTATGTGACCCCGTGGTCCCTGCAAGCCAGTTTTGTTTGTTCAGGGTCTACCACATCCCGTGATCTTTCGTTATGTTAGAGCTGATCTGTGGCTGTACAAGCACATTTCAGTTACAGCCTAACAAAGTGTATACCCCAGGAATGCCATTGCAGGAATTGCACTTGATGAAGGTGGCCATCAGCTACCTCCTCACAGATGGCAGTGCCACTTTACATTTTGGAACTGGCGTGGAAACTTGTGTCTGTGCATCCGACAGGAATTTGCATTAAGAAGCAGGATCTTGTTCAATTTTGCATGAGATGTTTCCTACTGACTTTGAAAACGTGAAGTGTTTGAAGGCAAGGAGGAAAGAAAAACAACCCGAGAGAGCCTGCGTAGTCACGGACTCTGGCAGTTTGTTTACTGAACAGAGGGCTGGCTGTGTGCTGGTGGTGGAATAAAGCCTTTGCCCCGCCTGGGAAATGGTGGCAGAGTCCAGGCAGCAGGAGACCTGGCAGCATTACACAGCGATCAGCCGAAGGGAAAAACAAAAATCTCCCAACACTAACCCCAAATGCCCTTTTTCCCTTCCAGAAGACAGTATTGTTTTAGCCCAGGAAGCCTGTGTCTTCATGCTCGACTCTTGGTCTAATAGGCAGGAGGCTGCAGTGATATGATTGTGTTTCCCTTTCTTAACCTCCATGATCAGTCGGTGCCCTACTCCTCCTTTTGATTTCTCTAAATTTTGAAATTAAGTCATTCTACAAGTGGGGCATTTTCCAGTTTCTTAAAAAGGGGAAATGGTAAATTACTTGGAGACAAATGACAAAAGAGGAATGTAAAAGCTTGAACTGTCTGCTGAGTTTGTGCTTAATAAGGCAGGACTGATGGCTGGGCTTGGTGACCTCCATTTCTCTGTTGAGTGGGCAGAAACTACAGCCTTCAGGGGTTCAAAGGGCTTTATCATTTTTTACTTGGTGGTTTTTTCATCAGTTTTATGGGCACAATAACAACTACCTGATGGAGTTAGACACACAGTAGGTGACATAAATGACAGTCTCCATCCCACACTTTTAAACTGTTGCTGAAGCTTTACACTCAGTGGTCCACAGCGTATGAATTTATGGATTGCACCTTCTTGCTCTGTGTTGAAAATTGGAACGTTTATTTGTTTCCTTTTCTTCTGTCACTTGCCCCATCCCTTGTGATGGTTTTGAAGCACTGACTATTTTTCTATATTACCACGAAGAAGCGGATTATCTACAATAAATGCCTTGTGTGTTCATTTCTTCTTACCAGTTTTCATAATCTGCCTTCCAAATTGGGAAGGAATTAGGTCCAGCCTAAAAGAAATCAAACAATAGAATTTTGATAGAAGTGGAACAGAGGCCTACGGTGTGTGTGGTCCCAGGAGCTGTTGAGGGCACCGGTACCTGCTTCTGGCCAGGGACAGAGATTCAGCATCACCGTGTCATTGCAGAATGAGGGGAGAGTTGGCTTTGTTATCCATCTTGCTGCCTGTGATATGCTGATCAGTTCATATCCCAACATTTCTTATTTATATCCTGTGCTATTGTTTCTGTGCACCCAGGGGATGTGAACAGAGTAACCCACGGGTGGGGGAAGGTGTGGACTGGTGCAGTGATGGCTGCCAGCTCTCTGTCACCACCCACTCCACTAGAGTGCCATGTATTGTGTCTTTCCACTGAAAGACTTGGTTTTAGCACCTAGGAGTAAGTGGTCTTGTAACCTGTACTTGTGGTTTTCTGCCTAGAATTCTCATTTTATTCATGAACACACTGGCATAGATATCAGTTGGCTAGTAGCTGGGAGCCAGCCAGTGCCCTCTGCTTCCAGCTGGAGCCCTGCAGGGCTGTGCCCTCCTCAGTGGGCCTTTGCCTTGCGTGTCTGTCCTAGGTGGGGCTGGGGGAACTCCTGGCCATATTTGATTATGATTGAATTGTGATTCAAAAATTGGCACAATATCACTTTGGTTTTTAAAAAAATCTGGAAATGTGGTATATAAACTCCTAACTTCTCCTGAAAATATTTCTGATGCAAATACCCATCCCAATTCTTCAAAGCAGTTTCATAAGTTACAGAGCCATATTTCTGTGGATTCTCCTGATTTGGCAAGTCATGGACCTTAGAATTATTTTAACACTGTTGGAAAAGAGGTACCCCTTAGACTTCCTTTTGGGGATTATAGCCTCAGGATTCATGCTCCCTACAAGCCAGAAGTGATTTCAGGGAATCAGCTAGAGAGAATAAATCTAATGTATACCTTCTTTCTTATTGTAGACTTACTGCTACTAGTCTTTGGGGGAAGGATGTATAATAGTTATGATACTTGTAATAAAGTTAGTCTTTTTGGTGGTAAATGATTACTTATTTTTTTCTTTAAAAAAGTAGTTATAAAAATAAATAATACAGAAGAGTATGAAATGAAAATGGAAAAGTCCTAGGTCTCCTCAATGCTTCTCCCTAGTGGTAATCAATGCAGATAACTTTTGTGTATCCTTCCAAATATTTTCTATGCAATGATAAGCATATATATACACACACACACACATTTATATACATAGGCACATATACACATACACATGTATATGATATACACACAAACAGCATATATGTCCTTTTTAAAATACAAGTAGAATTTTACCATAATGTCATTTTGTATCTTGCTCTTTTCACCTAATGCTCTAATAAGGCATCTTGCCATGTTAATACATGTAGACCTCCCATGTTTTTAGTGGCTGCATAGTATTCCACTGTATGGTTGGATTATAATGTATTTAACATGATGCCTGTTGATGGATGTTTACATTTACCTTCTTTTTTACTCTCATAAACCATTTCCTCTTACATATCTTATTTGGTGAATAAGACATATCATTCACATATCATTTGGTGAATGAATATTCTCATTAGTGGAGTCAAGCCTGAGAACTACATTGCTATATTTTACTTTTTCTTTTTCTTTTTTTGTTATATTGCTGTTTTTTAAATATTAGTAACTTAGTAGATTTTAGCAGAAAATATTTATATTGAAGCTTACTGGCTAAGTAACAAAAGATCTCCTTAAAAATATACAAGAAACATATTTACAGATGGTGGAAGTGTTAGAGGAGCCAGTGTAGTTAGGCTAGTACTATTTGTTAGGAGTTAATTCATGGTAAAAAAAAAAAAAAAACATTCGTTTAGAACATCAAATCAATACACCATGAAAGAATTTAATGGGATGGCATTCTTTTATGAGTTGCTATAGTGGCAGATACAGAGCTGTGGCACATACATCATTAGAATGTACTTCCAGAGGTGGAACTAAAAAAGAATAATTTCTTATGAGAGGAGGTGAGAAATGTTGGGGGTGGATTTTTCTTTCTGAAACTGTATTCATAAGTGATTAAAATGACAGCTTTTAAAAATCACTAAAGAACTAAATTTATGACTAAATAATAGAAAGGATCTGAGTGTACATGTTTGCACAAAAATAGGAAACCAATTTTAATTCCATGAAATGAATACTAACTACTGTTTGGAGTGAATCTTGATAGCATTGATCGATATGGCTCTTCTTAAATAGATCCTTAGAATTAGATTTATTTTCTCTGAGCTCACAGTTAAATCCCCATTTCCCCTTATGTCACATTCTTATGGTCAACTGTCTGATTAGCAGCACCCAGGTAGGAAAAGCTGTCTGTCTCCCAGGAGGTGAGGGGACTGCCACTCTGCCACCAAGAATGACCCACTGCAGTCCGCCCTCAGCAACTGCAGCTCCAACTAGACAAGTCTTCTTCTAATTACTGTTGCCCTACATCTTACAACAACTGCTTCCGTCCTCCCTAAGTTATGCAGATAACTCAAGTATTTACACCGGTGGTTCTCAACCAGGGGCAATTTTGCCCCCTAGGGGACCTTTGGAAGAGTTTGGAGACATTTGTGGTTGTTACAACCATGGGGTGATACTGAAATCTAGTGGGGAGAGGCCAGGGATGCCACTAAACATCCTATAATGCACAAAACAGTCCTTCCCACCTAGCAAAGAATTATCTAGCCCAATAATGCTAAGGTTATGAAACCCTGCTGTACACAAGGAGGTCACATACTGAGATCTCATTATTATTTCAATATTTTGGCTTATGTAGTTTACCATGTACTGTACTTTTGTCAAAAAAATTGTTTTGTTCAGTAGACATTGAGTGACTAAGGGGATTGATATCGTGGTGGAGTGATATTAGCATTAGGTTAGGTAGCAATTAGGAGATAGGAGGGCTAATCTCATTATTGCCTCTAATTAGCTGTGGGACCTTTAGCCAGCCATTTAATTAATTGTCATGAAATGAGGGCGTTTGCCTAAGTTATCTACAGAGTTTCTCTAAATCTTAAAATATCCCATCACTCTGGCATTGCAAATATATTTTTGAAGTGGGGTAAGGATGAACAGTAGGTACATACAGATGTCTACTTGATTCTATTTCCTCTGCCAAAGACATATTTCTGTCATATAATCCTTTGCTAACTCTGCAGGTATCCTGGCTTTTAAGATTATCCTGTAAAGTCATCCAGCACTGAGAGGCTCTGATGACCTAATAATAATTCATCACATGTGTCACTTAGTTTCCCTGCAGCAGTAACATACAGCATTAGTTCATTTGTACAATCACTCTTTAAACAGACATTTACTGAGTACTGAGCTCTGCCAAGTATTTGATCTATACAATAAGCCTGAAGGCAGGTGGAAATTGGCTTATTCTCTCCAAATTATAGACAAAGCAAGCACAGCTCAGAGAGATGTCCCAGGTCATATGGCTCCATAAATGACAATTCCAGGACAGATGTTTCCTGGATTCCCTTAACTTTTGGAGAGACCCATCTTTTTTCTGTGATCTCACCAAGTCGTAGCAAAATCACAGCCAGCACCTGAGAGCTGAGGCCTTTACTTATCAGTTAGAAAACACATGTCCCCAGAAAGGTGAAATCTTACAAAATGGACAAAAATCTCAGGAGCTTTAAATCCCTTCTCTTCCAGTTCCCTAAATAATGCATCTTTGTCATTAAGGGTACAAAACTGGTCTCTCTCTGGTAACACAGTGGTAGACAAAACAGCATGTGTTTTGGAGCCTGAGACCCGCATTAAATTCCATCTCTTCCACGTGCCAGCTGTATGATCCAAGGCAGTTACTTTATCTTGATAAAGCCTTAATTTTCTTACCTGTAAAATGGGAATAACTAATAGCTCATTTATAGGGTTGCTGTGAGTGTTAAATGAGATAATATTTATCTGTGAGTCCATGTTTAGGGACTTTTCTTTTTTTTTTGGAGGACCCATATAGATTGGCCCAACTTTTTATTTTGTCAAGGAAAGATCTTAAAAACAGCCAGCCTATACCACTATCTCCATAAATCATCATTTTTTGAAAGACTATTTTAACATTCAACATGAAAGAAGGACCTAATCCCAAAATAAAGGTAAGCTTTCTATAGTCCTTAGTGTTTTTCTCACTTGGTTTTGGACTGGTAAGAATTTCATCCCGGCCTAGTGTGAGTCTATAGGCCACTGCTTGGGAAACTAAAGTTTCCCAAGTTATCGGTGCTGAATGTTGAATAGGCAACTGGCAGATGGTAAGACAATGGTCTTACCATTACAATGGTTTAACAACCATTGCTGAGAGATTATGATGCATGAAACTTGAGTCTTTCCCTCCATTTCTAGAAAGTCTGACAATTTTTAAATAAGTGAATGGGTGGCCTCTTATAAGACAACAGGGCTATTCTTTTCTGTAGATTTCTATAGAGTTTGTGGATTATAGTATTAGTAGGTTATACAAGTCCTCAAAAACTTAGTAAAATTGCCTCTCTGCTTTATAAAATAAATCATTAGGTTAATGAGAAGTAGCTTTGCCACCTGCTTAACTTTCACCAGGTATTATGTCTCACCAAATGCTGAGTTCTTTTGTGTTTTCTCCGTATTGTATCGGGTTGTTTACCCAAACCCCCGATGACTGGCTTCTTTACCATGTGATGGATGTCGTTCATTCAGTCATTAGAGAGAGATTTATTGTGCATGTACTGCTCCCGGCACAGGGGCTAGATACACAGTGAACAAAACAGACAAAGTCCCCGCCTTCAACGGACTTTTTAAATTCTAATAACTGAGGTCATAGTTTGAGGGGCACAGAAGGGGGATATAGATGATAAAACAAATATATATCAGCAAGTGCTATGAAGACAAGGAAAGCAGTGTTAGAGATGGGGGTGTGATTTAAACACGGTGACCCGCCTCTCTGATGCGGTGCCATGTACATAGAGTCTGGAAGAATTTTGGCATTAAGGGAGTAAATTAATACATTTTTCTTTTGTGTGTAAAGTTAATTCTGTGACGAAGTACCTCTTCTATATCTTTTCATGGAGGAGGAGAAAACGCAAATATTGGAAAAGAGCAAAAGAAATAGTCATCCAGCTATAGCACTATTTCCTCAAATTACAAAGCGAAAAAGAAACAAAAAGAACTGAATGAAATGATTGTTTTGGACTTTTTACCAAGAAATGAGCCAGCTTTTCTCAAAACACCTGTTATTACTGCTTTTCCTCTATGTCTGCCTGGGTATCGATCCAGGAAGTATCTTTAAAGGTGTTAAATATTTACTAACACTGGCAAAAGTAAATCTCACCTGTGAAATTGTTGTATAGGTCCCAAGAATCTTGAAGAAAAATATTGACCACTCAAGGGTGGCTTATTCAGGAATATCTGTACATTTTCTGTTAAATGTTCTAGAATTTAAAATGCTTCTGAGCACAGCACTATAGGACTGAATCAATTCCTTAACATAATTCCAAAGTTGAAATAGATTAATGAGTTGTCTACTTCTAGCTAAATTTTAACTTTTGAGGTGAAATTGCTAACATCCTTTTAAATAAGTTCCGTATTTCCAAAATTACTTTTTCTAATGACACAAACCACCAGAGGATTGGAAGGAGACGTCAAGAATTTGCTCTCATGTCCCTTTTCATCATTCATGCTCCGTGGAGGTTTCTGTGGTTCTAGAATGCATTCATCCCCGAGAGGGAGTGGGCCTGGTGGAGAACTGGGCTACTTTCTTGATAAGCAGATGAGCTTGATGATTGTGCTAAATGAGCCCCTTGAACTGCTATGCTCAGCCTTGGCTGTACACTGGTGTCACCTGGGAGCACTAATGTGCTTGTTGCCCAGGGGCCACCTTCAGAAGCTCCGATTTCATTGGTGTGGAGGGAAGCCTGGGAATGTGGATTTTTTAAAAGCTCCGCAGGTGCTTTTAGCATGGAGCCAAGGTTTAAAACCACTGCTCTCAAAATGTAATGTGACTGTCAATCACCCACGGGTCTCATTAAAATATAGATTCTAATTTGGTGAAATCTGAGGCAGAGGCCGATGATGTGCATGTATATAAGATGGTGTAGAGCAAGGGTTGGCAGCCTATGGACTAATTCTGCCCCAGGGCCTATTTTAGTACAAGCTAAGAAACGCTGTCACATTTTTAAAGAGTTATTTAAAAAAAAGAAGAAGAAGGAATATGTAACAGAGAACATCTGTGGCCCACAAAGCTTAAAATATTTACTATCTGGCCCTTTACAGAAGAAGTTTGCCAACCCCTGATCTAAAAGAACTGTTGTCTATGGCCATACCACCCTGAATGTGCCTGATCTTGGAAGCTATGCAGGGTCAAGCTTGGTTAGTACTTGGATGGGAAACTGACTGGGAATACTGGGTACTATAGGCTTTGAAAAAAAACTAAAAAAAAAATATATTAAAAGAAGAACTCTTAATAAAGCTTCCCATAACCACTGAAAATCCCTTCTCAGTATTATCCCACTCTATTGGATTCCATGGCCTCTTGTCTTCCTGTACTTAGGAATTTATTTTTATATAAAAGAAATGGCATAACTGGTAGAATTTGTGGCCCACAAATTGTTGGTCATGGAATTGATTACAGACATAAATATTATTAAAAAATTTCTACTCTCTAACTATATTTATCTTTTAAAAAGTCCTCTAGTGCTTTTATTATAAATGTAGCTCCAAAAAGAAAAAAGACACATTTTCCTTGAATGACAATTTTCTGATTTTAAATAAGAATTTCTAGGGCAGACAGATTCAAGAATGACTGAAGATTCCCCTTTAGAAATAGTAAAGTTCCACTGTGCAAATTCAGAGTTTCCCACCTATAATTTGACTGAAAAAGGCTTGATTTCAAGTGAAATGCTGAATGAGTGAATTCTGGTGCATCAGGGATTCATTGTTCATGGGTAAACAAAAGGCAGTGTGAGTCTAAAAAGAGAATTATTGAGATCAGCATCCACATTTCACAGAGGAGGAAAGTTGAGCTTTAGAAAACACAAGTGAGGAAAGCAGGACCATAGCAAGATAGTGGCAGAACGAGAACTGAAACTCATTCTCCAATTTGATTTTGGCGTATGCTTTTTCTGTGATATTGTTTGCATTCTACTTGAGAGTGAATATTACGACTGAAATGCTGACAGCATAAAAGGGCCAGTTTAAAAACTATCACAGATATTCCTGTTTCTTCTCACATTGTGTTTATATTTTCCTTTAAAACCTTGAGAATATTTATAATAGCTGCTTTCAAGTCCTTGTCTGCTAATTCCATCATCCGTCATTTCAAGATCTGTTTCTATTGAGTTATTTTTGTCTCCTGGTTATAGGTCACATTTTCCTGCTTCTCATGTCTAATAACATTTATTGGACACTGGACTTAATGCTGTTACATTGCAGAGTGTCTGTATTTTGTTGCCTCTTTAAAAAAATGTATTGAAGTTTCAGCAGGCAGTTAAATTACTTGTTGATCAACTTCATGCTTTCAAGACTTGTTTTTAAGCTCCCTAGGGAGATTTTTTTTTTTTTTTTTTTTTTTTATACAGAGTCGAGCGGTGTTGCCCAGGCTAGAGTGCTGTGGCATCAGCCTAGTTCACAGCACCCTCAAACTCCTGGGCTCAAGCAATCCTTCTGCCTCAGCCTCCCGAGTAGCTGGGACTACAGGCATGCGCCACCATGCCTGCCTAATTTTTTTTTCTATATGTATTTTTAGTTGTCTAGCTAATTTCTTTCTATTTTTAGTAGAGACAGGGTCTCGCTCTTGCTCAGGCTGGTTTCGAGCTCCTGATCTTGAGCGATCCTCCTGCCTCGGCCTCCCAGAGTGCTAAGATTACAGGCGTGAGCCACCGTGCGTGGCCCCTAGGGAGATTTTGGAGTAACCTTCACTCTATGGCTAGTGCAGCTTACCACCAAGCTGTGGCCTTTTTGGGTCTCTACTGAATACCCCAGGTGTTCTCCAAAGTCACCCCACTCTGGCTGTCAGAAGATGCACGCCTCCCAGCCCTAGGTGACTCCTGGAAGTTGTTCAGCTCACAGCTCCCCTGGCTTTGCCTGGCTTTATGGAATTTCAATTTAAACATGCACCACTTAGTGTTCACTGAAATAAACCCTATGCCAATTTCTGGAGCTCTTTGTCCGTATAGCTCCCTTGCCTCCAAGACTCTGCCTCACAAATTCCGACCACCTGAAACTCTGATCTCTGTCTCTTTGCTGAGGAGACTGCTGTGAGTCAGTGAGACTGCTGTCCCTGCTTGGGTTCCCCTTCTCTGCACTGTGGTCCAGAAGGTGCCCCCAGGCAGAAAGAGCAATAGCAGGCACCTCTTGTTTCCCTTCCCTCAGGCATCAAAATCCTATGCCACCTGTGTCCAGTATCTGAAAACAGTTGTTTCATGCATTTTGTCATCTTCTAGTTATTTACAGTGGAAGGGCAAGTCTGGTGGTGGTTACCTAGTCACTGCCTGAGGCTGTGTACTTAGATCTCCCTTCTGATATTTTTCTGTAGTAAGTCAAGGCAGGGATCCTCTTTGCATTTTATAGGTGAGATAACACAGAGCTACCAAGAGTGAATAAGAGGTTTGTAGAGCGGCAGGAACCCCCGGATCATGTGACCTGGCCCATTAGGGGGTATTACTGGTTACCAGCAGCAGAGACTGGACCAGAGGAACAAAAGAGTAGAGAAGAAAGAGTCAAAAGGAAGGGGGTAAAAGAATGGAGCAGGGGAAAGCGTTACAGCTGTGCATCAGGAGAAAGATGTGGGACTGGGATAGTAACCCCAAGAGTTTCTTTAAATATCACTGTCACTCATAATAATATAGGAATAATAATAATGTAATAATAATATAAAATAATATAAAAATATAGCCACCTTTTACTCGGCCATTAACACTTTGCTGAGAGCCTTCAGTGTATTATCTCATTTAATCCTTATTCTCTACCTAAACAAGGTACTATTGCTGCTATTTTACAGATCAGGAAACTGAGGCTCAGAAAAGCCAAGTTATCTGCCTAGAGACACAGCTAAAATGCAGCAGTGCTGAGATTGGAACCCAGGGCTTCAGACTCCAAAATTTGTGCTCTTAGTCACACTGGTTTCCCATCGGGGGTTGCCTCTCCCTACCCTCATTTTTGCTGACTTGCCCAATGTTTTTCCCCTTCCACTTCATTCCATCCTTGTACATGTATCATTTTCTTGTCTGCTGACTTTAAAACCCATACATGCTAATTGTACAATTTGAAAATATAGAACATTAGAAGGGGAAAAGAATCATCTGTACTCTTACCCTTATCTGTTATTTCTAGTTCCAAACTTTGCTTATTAACTGTAATGTTCACCTTCATATTTGCTTTGTTTTCATCAAATATAGTAAGTACTCAGTGAATGCTTATTGGTTTCAGGCACTGTAGCAACTACATAGAATATTTAAAACATCATGTAATTTGCTACGAACGCCACGTTGTGTTTATGCCTAAAAAAAATACTGGTTTCTGGTGGCTACCCAGTGAGGACTTGGACAATCTTTAAGTGCTTCAAGTATATGCCATGTTAAGTTTCATGGCCATGACGGCTCCTTGTACTGCACTATACCCATAGGCACACAACAAATACTCTTTGACTGATGGGTAGGCCTTCAGAGATGGAAAGAAATTCAGTGCATTTATTCAGCAGATGTTCAGTGAGCAGCTACTATGTGCTGGGCACTGTGCCAGCTCTTGAGGATGAAGTGTAAGGAGGAAATGCAGTCTCTGCCCTCTTCAAGTTCACCCCCCAGTGATGAACACCCAAGAAACCAGCCTCTGAAATGTTCAGATTGGCAGAAATTCTCCCACAGAGACATTTTCACCAGGAAAACTCAAGGTCCTTTGTCATGAGAAGGTTTTATAAAAACGATAGTTGTGAAAAGCCAGGTAAAGTTCATAAAGTAAAGAAGGGAAAATATTATTTCAGGCTGATATTAAATGATGGCTTAGCCTGCTGCCACACTGTCTCACAGGGGAAGGTTTTATTTATGTCTCCTTTGGTCTTTTCTCCTTTTCATCTCCAGGTTTGATATATAAACCTTAGCTTGGGCCTTTGATTTATAGTGTTCTGGAGAAAGAGGCCCAGGTTAACAAAGCCAGGCTGTATCTAAGCACTGATGTGTTGTCCTAGATCTGGGCTGTCTTAGAATTACACAAAGGATTTCCAGCAGACTACTTGGGGAGAGCTTGCCAGGAAGGCAGTACGCCTAAAGCCACATTAAATAAAGAGCTTTCTAGTCCTTCTTTTTTTTGCCCCCCCGCCGCCAGGTTTTGATTCTCTGGTTGAGCCCAGTCCTTCTTTGATATACACAATCTGCTTGGGTATTAAATGTTAAGGCAGCAATTTCTAGTTCTGTGAAAAACCTTTTAGTATCTGAATTTAATCAACTGAGAAAATTAAAAAAATTTGGGCCAGGCGCGGTGGCTCATGCCTGTAATCCTAGCACTCTGGAAGGCCGAGGCGGGAGGATCGCTCAAGGTCAGGAGTTCGAAACCAGCCTGAGCAAGAGCGAGACCCTGTCTCTACTACAAATACAAAGAAATTAATTGGCCAACTTAAGATATACATAGAAAAAATGAGCTGGGCATGATGGCACATTGCCTGTAGTCCCAGCTACTCAGGAGGCTGAGGCAGAAGGATCGCTTGAGCCCAGGAGTCTGAGGTTGCTGCAAGCTAGGCTGATGCCATGGCACTCACTCTAGCCCGGGCAACAGAGTGAGACTCTGTCTAAAAAAAAAAAAAAAAAAAAAAGACCCTGTCTCTATAAAAAATATAGAAATTAGCCAGGTGTGGTGGTGCCTGCCTACAGTCCTAGCTACTTGGGTGGCTGAGGGAGGCCCAGGAATTTGAGGTTGCAGTGAGCTATGATGATGCACTTTAGCCTGAGCAACAAAGCAAGACTCTGTCTCAAAGAAAAAAATAAAAAACAAACTAAAAACTCAGGAAATCTGATTTTAGAGGCAACAGTTACTCTGTGCCACGTCAGTTTTCAAATCCAATCCCTTCTCCAGAAAGTTTCCTCTAACTACTAGGACTGCCACATCTTCTTTACCTACCACTTGCCTACCATTGCTTATTAACTATAACTAATTCACTGAGGTAGGTCCTGCCTCTCAAATTCTCAGGTCCAGCCCCAGGCCTCAGCTACCTGAGCACATTTCAAGCACTATAGACACATACTTCAAATGACTTGGCACTAGACCTGAAACTCAGTTTTAAGAATTCCTCTTTTTCTGGAAAACCTAGACTCTTACCCTTTATAACCTTTTGAAAGGTAGCTATGGAATTCAGGTGAATTTGAATTTTCCATGTTACATAGCATACTAGTTCCATAAATCTAGTAAATCTATTTTCGTGATGACCTCACCCATCCCATGTTATAGTCCACTTACTTGTCTTGATAGGACAAAGTGCCTGGAGGACCAACAGTTTGTGCACAGACTTTGACAGAGCTTAAGTGATGGGTATGACTAGAATGGTAGCCTACCTGTAGAGGCTGTCCCCTCAGTGATAGTCCATTACCTCCATTATCAGAGATGGGGCCCTAAGCCTACTTCAGACAGAATTTAAAACAAGGTCCAAACCTCAGAAGAAAGTAGGCTGCCAAGGCTAGAAGCCTCTGGGTGGTCTTATTCCAGGAATAAGCCAACTAAAACTTCTTCAATGAAGACCAAGTTGTAGGGGTGGTAAGTGTAGAAGCTGAATGATCTAAGATACAGACAGCCCCTTTTCCCAAAACACACATTCAAGGTCTGTCCTCCCATTCATTCAACCCACCTTTTCTCCAAGTTACAGGACCCTGGAAATCAGAAATTCACAAAAAGCAAAGTATGAGAAGTGGGCTACAGGATTAACACAGGTGACATGATTAAAATAAAGCGGGAAGGGAGATTTTCAAACAATCTGCACAAGAGAGGAAAATGACAAATGATTTGGCTTTGTAGCTCCTGGCTAAACAATGAGAAGTCTAAGGGATGAGGCAGCAGGGGCACCAGGACCTAAAGAAGACAGGCAGTTAGAGCGATCATCCGGGCCAGGTCACTCTGAGGAGCCGGGGCTGCCATAGAGAACATCACCACTGGCCCATCAAGCTGTTTTTTTGCAGGAACCATGGCATTGGGACAGTGGCAAAACCCTCACTGGAGAGAAAGGAAGATGCAGAAAGCCACATTGACAAAGAAATATTGCAAATATACAGGCTACAATCACAGCCCTACAATCAACCCTCAATTTTCCAGGGTAGTAACCAAAGTTTGGCTTGTTAGCTTGGCCCTCAGATAACCCTACCCTCACACAGCAAAGTAACAAGAAATCTATCAAACTCCTCCTCCCATTCTTTCCCAATCCTGCAAAGAAATGAAAAGGAGCAGCAAAGCACCTGAAGGCAAAGCAGTGAGCAAAAGAGAAGCAAGGAAAAGAGCTATGGTCCCAGTATCCCTGAAATTACACCAGTCAGCACCCACAAATAAGAGCTCATGGTCATAAGGCCAAATCATTTTGCATACTGGACAGAGGGAAGAGGACATCTGGGACAAGCCATTCCGTCATGGGCAGGCTCACATGAAGCCAGTGAAGGGAGGCAAAACAACCCACCTGAACTCCCTTTGACTGCCTCACACACCTCCCCAAAGTCACCTTGCTCCAGCAGCTCCTAGAGTTTCTAAAGGCCCCTTCCCCAAAGGAGCCTCAGTAGGTTCTCCTGTTATCACCCTATTCAACCAGCCCCCTTCCATTCACCCATCATTAAGTCCAAGTGTCCAACTTGTCCTAGGTTGAAACTGCCGTAATTTTTGCCCAGGTCCTCAATACCCAGCCTTAGAATGAAAGCATAAAAAGAATCCTCTATTCCTCACCCAGCCCCAGCATCCCTTCTTGGTGGTGCTTGTACCCTGACCTTGTTCCCAGAATCTATCATGATACCTTCAAATATAAACCCAACAAAAAGACATTTCGAAACCCTAACAGATGGGGATAGAAAAAGGAGTCTCAGGTGACTATAATGGCAGGGGTTGACAGGACGCGGGAAGGACGCTCCATGGTGAAGTTCAAAAGGCGAAATATCACGTCTATGGCCAGCATGTCCCAAGTCTGCTTCAAATTTCCCCCACCCCTCCTTTTTCCAACCACAGGGCAGTAGATACTGACATCACTCCTACCCCACAACTGGCTCCTTTCAGGGTCCCAGCCCCAGCACTCACTCAAGCCCAATGCCTAAAGGATCCACTAGTCTTGTAAACGCCAAAGCAGCCCATTCTCCACTTCGTGAGAAGCCAAACCCCAAAACCACCCACTGGAGCGCAGGTTGTTTCTGAACTGGGGGAAAGTCAGGGAAAATGGTAAAGCACAGGCAGAGGAAAATGGGCATTATTTATTGCATTTTGGTGTGATTAAGTTGAGGGCTAAGAAGTCCAAGCCACTTGGCCTGGATTCTCCAGTCTTAGAGATGGCAGGCTAGCAGGACGGCGAAGAGCTAGATCCCTCCGGGCCACAGGGAAATCCTTCTCATTCCCACAACTGAGCCTCTTTCCTCACCCACCCTGGGTTCTCTGGCTGCCTTCACTCTAGCTGTCATGTCTTCCTGGATGTCAAACTGGCTCCTCTGACACTGAGTGCAATCAAGACAATGACAACCAGGTTTCCAAACTGCAAATTGCCCCAAGTTTTATTTGTAGTCCATACAAAAGGGAAAAAAAATTAAGGTTTTCTAATACCACCTACTTGGGGAGAATGGGGAACTGGGACTGTGCCGCTCACCATCAGCTAGAACATCAGTGGTCAGTAGGGATTTGGACACATACCAACTGACTATCCGAACAGGAACTCAGTCTCAACACAGTCTACAAAGGGACAGTCAGGGTCCCCTGGACTGCTGGCACAGCTTGGCGCACAGGAAATGGTTAGGCTAACCCTTTCCTGGCCTCCCTCACGACTAAAAAGAAAAAGGCGCCGCCGACCTCAGCTGCAGGTTGTTTCCCCATCCAGACGACCTTAAATATCGCGCACAAAAATAAAAGGGAGCCAGGAAAAAATAAAAACACAAAAGAAACTCCCATTCTGGGGAGATGGGAGGCAGGGTAAAGGGGAAACCGCAGATCTAGAGCCAGTAGCAAGATTTGCTGCTGAGGCGAAGGAACAAAGTAGGTTACTGCCAAACACTCCAAAGGATCGTCTCCTGGGGAAGGCCCGCATGGTAGAGGGGATGAAAAACCGCAACAGGGAGATGTACGGGCCAGAGTAGTTATAACCTGGGTCTGTACCCTACCCACCTCTCCTCTCCCTCCCTCCCTGTGGTGCCCCATCCCCAGGATGGCCCTACATGCGGCGCTGGTAGCCAGAGTGCATCTGAGCTGCCCGCAGGTAATCATTATAGGAGCCCGAATAGCGTGCGTAATCGGAATGGGCATCGGGCAGGCGACGGTAATCCAGCGAGGACTTTGTCGGCGAGCGGCGGAACGAGAGCTGCGACTCTGATAAACGGCGGTAATCAGAGAGCTCGGCTAAACGCCGGTCGGAACCATACCTAGTCGAGAGAAGAAGACAGTTGGTGAATGAGACAATTGAGGGGAGAGCTCCAGGTGGGCATGGGGCAGATGCCAATGGGGGACAGGGAGGGTGTGATCAGACTGGTCTCCAACAGATTGGTCTCCTTTTGTCAGAAGGCTCATCACCCTATGCAGGCCAAGAAATCAAGCCTGGGTTCACAGAGTGGGAAATCAAACCCTCCACTGAAGCCCTTCCCTACAAACTAGCCAAGGTGGATTTTGGTCTACATTCCCAAACCACAAACAAACTATCCCCACCCCTGGGCCCTGCACAGAAAGACCTTGGTTATTTACCAACAGAACGGCGGACAAAAGCAAGGTCCCCAACTTCCCAGAGTGGACGCACCTCATAAACTTGCCTTCAGCCAGTGGAGTGCCAAAGAGATTACTCTTTCACACCCACCCCCGCCAAAGCCAGGACAACCACGTAACAGGCTTAAGGATCCTTGAGACAGTGGGAAAGGCTATGGGCCACAATCCTGCAGGCAGTAGCTCCAATGGCACTTGGGCTAGCCTAGACAGGAGACACTTTTCCCAGCCTGACTAGCTGGTACCACCCCAGGCTGAGCACTCTATGCTCCACCTGACCCTGGTGACCAGAAAAGCTCACAGACACCACTGCCCTCGGCCTCTGGACATCCCACGGGAATAAAGGAGAGAAGACCGCGGGAGGGGTGGATGACTCCAGTTTCCCTCCCATGCCAACCTCAGCCCCTTGCCCTAAGCCCCAGCTGGGGGCAGAGGCGGAGGGGCATACAGTACCTTTTCGACATGGCGACAGCCTTTTTGTACGGATCGTCGTAGCTGGCCCGGGGTGGGGAGAGGCGGGTACGCTCATAGGGCGGCGGGGTGCTGTTGGCGTTGGCAACGGCCCCCTGGGACATGGACAGGTAGGCTGCAGACGGCTGACCTGCCCCATCGTAGGCATTGCCTGGCTGGCCACGATAGGAGGCAGCAGCCTGGGGATGCTGCTGGGCAGCATAGGAAGCAGCCAATGAGGCTGACGACTGAGTGCGGTAAGGTGCTGCCAGGGTGGCAGAAGGCTGGGCCCCGTAGGCAGCTGCGGCACCATAGGAGCCAGTGGCCGCAGCAGCCGACTGAGCCCCATAGGAGCCTGAAAGGCCCATCGATGCTTGAGCCCCGTAACTATTCAGCTGGGTCTGGACAACTGGCTGGGCCCCATAGGAGCCAGCCATTGGGGTAGTGGCTTGTGCAGCATAGGCAGCTGGCTGGCTGGCATAGGCAGCAGCTGTCGCTGGCTGTGCCACATAGGCAGCAGGCTGGGAAGAGTAGGAAGCAGCCTGCTGTGCAGCATATGGGGCAGACTGAGCATTGTAAGAGGCTGAGGGCTGGGCATTGTAAGAAGCTGCCTGAGCTCCATAAGCTAGTGAAGAGGCTGCAGACTGGGCCCCATAGGAGGCTGCCTGAGCCCCATAGGAGCCTAGGGAGGAAGCTGCTCCCTGGGTGTTATAGGAGGAAGCAGCCGCACGAACCCCATAGGAAGAGGCAGCCTGGGCGCCATAAGAGGATGGCTGGTTACCATAGGAGGCAAGGGAGGAGCCCTGAGCCCCATAGGAGTTGAGTGAAGAAGCCGCAGCTGCCTGACCCCCATAGGAGAGGGCTGAGGCTGAGGGCTGGGCTCCACCATATGGGCCGAGCGAGGAAGCTGCAGCAGACTGGGAGCTAGGGCTAGCCAGCTGGCCCCTATATGGGGCCCCAAGGGAGACAGAGGGCTGAGCGCGGTAAGAAGCTGCCTGGGCTGTCATGGGCTGAGTCCGATAGCCGACACCCAAAGAGGCAGAAGGCTGGGCTCTGTAGGCAGCTCCCAGCGACACTGAGGGCTGGGCCCGGTAGGTGGCTGGCTGGGCCGTCAGAGGAGCCACATAAGCGGCCCGGGGAGGTGAACGGCGCAGAGGGCTGCGGTCGCGACCAAAGAAGGGTGGTGTGGGCTGACGTGCTTGCCCATCAAAGCCACCAGTGCTGTTGCCAAAAGCCTGCTGGTAGTCGAAGGTGGCAGAGAAGCCACCAGCTCCAGGGAATGCCGTATCCCCAGCCCCTGGTTTCTTGGTCTTGTCCCCAGACTGGATAGCCAGGCCAGGCCCCTTCTTCTGACCCTTGGTGGAGAGTTCCACGTTGATGCGCTTGCCCTTCACTTCTTTGCCGTTGAGCTGCGCGATGGCGGCTTTGGCATCTGCTTCCTTCTCCATGTGAACAAACGCGTAGTCTGATAAAGCAGCAGACAGAGGGTTAGCAATTAGGGGGGCAGGGCATGCTACCTGATGCGTCCCAAATTGGACACACAACAGCGCCCAGCAGCTGTTGCCAGCTACCTCCAGGCCTCTAACCCTCCTCTCCAGGAGTATGTCATAAAATGTAGCTCCCATATAACAAAGCTTCTTATTGCCCCAAGTAATCATCTTTGCCTACAGCTTTCTCCCCATTCTCCCCTTTCCCCCTGCCACCTCACCCAACTTCCTGGTGAGAGAAGAAAGAGCAAAGACGAACTGCAACACAGGACAAAAATCTCCACAGCTCCTGTAAGTATAAACCAGCAGAACAAAACACAGAAAGGGTTTCTGGACTACTCAATTATTTAGTGTTCTCAACCCAAGCTCATCAAACACTAATGTTCACCTTTGAGGATTAGCTCTCAAACACTGGAAAAGACCATTTACGTTTTAGCATGACCCATCTCTCAGCCCAGGTCCAATTAAGGCAAGAGAGTCAGACTGCAATAAGCAAGCAGTTCACAAAATTCCTCCAAAATGATCTGCCCCTTTTTTCACAGTATTTCCCAAGTTTTCAAGGCACTTCCAGGCACAGGACCTCATCTGAGTCTCACAATAATGCTGTGAGGTAGGCAGGGCAAAGGATCATTATCTCGATTTTACAGGTGGGCAAGCATGCTCAGAGTTTTTATATTGCTTGCCCCAAATCAAATTATTAGAGCCAGGACCAAAATATTAGCTCTTCCAATGTCACTTTGCTGTATCAGTCTATCCCCGAAAAGTCAACATATAAGGCAGGACTGTGAAATATGACTGAAAATTTAGGCTCAGAAGGGGAGAAGATGGACCCATGTAAGCCAACGAGTTATGGGAATGGAAATGAAGCCTACTGGGTGAGATCAAGCCAAAGCACCCTGCTGTGCCAGGCCACATTACATCCTCTACTGTCTCCTCTTTACAGGACAGAGCCACACCTTACTCCTTCGGCTTCTGTTTATAGTACAGACTGCTTACAGGACAAATCTGGTTTCTCAGCTATAAGGCAAGAAGCTGCAATGACTGCAGTTAACAGGCTCTGCAAAGCAGGTTATCCCTGAGGCTCTCAGTAAGATGTGAATGAGCAGTGGTGGGAGAAGATCTAAGACAGGATGTTGATCTCAAAGTTCTACTCATCTACCACACAGAAGGGGAAAACTTTAGGTACGGGAGGAGTGGGAAGAAATTCTTATTCAAGTCCATACTCACAAACCACAACAGTGCAAGCAGGAACTGAACAATGATAGGATCCTGCCCCTAGGAAATAAGGCCCTACACTTAACCCCATTCTCAACCTATGGCTACTTAATGACAGAATCCAAGTACCAGGATTGAACTCTGTCACATCAGTTTAAGAAATGAAGAGCTACCCAGATGAAAACTATAATACTAAAGTTCCATTCTCCAAGATAAATTCTTCTACTAGCCTCCAAACAAATGTCCCAATTTTTATAAACTTACAAACCAGATGTCCTCTCAAGCTGCTCCTCTAGAACAAGTGCATTTCACTGGATTTGAAAGCAATGCCACCAAACTCATAATAATGGGAATAAAAATACAATTAATAGAAGTCAAAAGTGTGGTATAGCACAAAAAGGATACTGAGCTAAGAACTAAAAGGCCTCACTTCTAGATCCAGATAACGCTGACTTGCTATGAGATCTTAAGGAACCTACCATGTGTTTCCTTACCTGACAAATCTATCCTACGTACCACAAAATTAGGAGGTTCAAGTGAGAAGACAAAAGTACCTTGTATAACTAGCGATCATATCATAGAATGATAAGGAATTGTGATTATTCAAACCTAGGAATAATCAGAGGCTTATCTCCCTACAGAGTATTATCTTTTGTCTCTAATAAAATACAATGCCATTTGTACATGCAAACTTAAAACATGCCACAGACGATAAAAGAACAAAATAACTATCACAACTCTCAGTCCCCAAAACTGGCATGGCCAGAGCCTTATCTAATGACTGTGAAAAGCCACCAGTTTCTTTCAGCCTAGCCAAGGTGCACTAGAATTGTCCTCAGATTTCTCATCTCCACTTTGGCTAGAGTGAGCTAAAAATAGCAGCAGGTCGTCTAAGATCTCTAAAAGAAGCAGAGGCTGAGCTGTCCCTCAGGCATGGCAAAACCACCTGGCAAATGCAATGGCAAGCAGAAGGGCCCATTCAAAGTGAAAAGGAAGCAGAAGAATTGCTGACACTTGGAGGAGGGGGGCAACCTCCAGGCACCATACTGATGCTCCTGATTATTCTATCCACAAATTCCTGACACTAGAATGAGCTAAGAAAAACACTCAACAAAAACTTCCTTGGGTTTACAAAGATTTGGACATCCCATTGTCTACGCCCTACTTAGCTGGATTTTATTAAGAGACCAAGTGGTAAATTTTGAAAATTGAGATTTCACATGTGCAATTCAACTGACTGCCCAGATCAATTATATAACTGATCCAAAAAAAAAAAAAAAATAGCCATCTGATACAATTATAACCAAATTATATCAGGGAGTTTCTAAGCCTGATAGCGCAAGTGTTAATAGGTTGCTCCACTGACTCAATCGCATCAGAGCTAACTAAGCCTCATCACAGTGAGCAGCCAAACTCAGACCTAGTCCTCTCAAAGACATCCAGAAACCCAACTACTCCCAGGACAATGAAGAAAAACCAGAGATCTGAAGAACTAGAGGGACCTACCTGCCTGGACAACTCTAGATTAAGGTAACCTCTGAAGGAAATCACTGCATTGGGACTAACAAGTAATATTTTGCTGAGATCTTCTAATGGCCTGTTGGCATCACAATTCCCCCAGTATTAAAGTTAAGAAAATCCAGAAAAACTAGTTATCCTATCCTGAGAAGACTAAAAATCTTTAACTTGAAACTATACAGCTCTGTATAAGAAACAACAATGGTCACCCACAAAAAAGGAAAGGAGGTATTTTCCTCTTTAGCCTTTCAGACCTCCCCTTGTTCTGTGTGTGGTTCCTGAAGCTGTTCATCTTTGAACACCCAAAAGGATGTAGCTGTGGAGAGTGGCTGCAATCCATTGTTGCTGTTGTGATTTCCGCTCTCCAAATCATATATAAGCTCCTGAAGTAACCGAGCAACTATGTTTTGTTTTGCTTTTTTCCTGTGAAATAAAACAGAGCTGGTTGTCCTGTACAGTATCAAGCTTCTATGCTTTTCAAAGATGTGACAGTCAACACGGGAGACTCAATCAAATGACCATTTCTAGCCCAAGAAATGAGTAAGCTAGTTATACAGCCAGCCTCTTCTACTACATTCTCAACTTTAAAACCTCACCTTTCTTCATCCCAAAGAGATGAAAAGGCACCAGTGGAGGATATGATGCCCAATCTTTCCCACAGCGTCTTACATTAAAGCATATGAGGAGCTGTGTTACATATCAGAATAACTAATGATAACAGTTTAACACCACTGCCTGAGAAAACCAAGGCATTTCTGTTAATCAAATGTTTACAAAGGGACAAAATGCACACTTTCCCTCTAACTCTCACAGGAAGTCAGCTAGGAGTTCTAAAACCATGTGCAGTTATTATGCAGTTCACCCCCACTGTCACTTGGTGTCAATCACAAGCAAATTCAGGCAATTTTTTGGCTTTCTCTACCACCTAAAAGCAAGTTTCTTGACCATATGAGCTGGATACTAGACTCCCAATCTAGCAGTCACCCAGCCTAAGAACCACAAAAGAAACTTGGTAGGTCAATTGAACAGATAGCTCTCAAAAAGACTCATATACTCTCTCCATTTGCTGGCCAAGTACCCAATCTGAGACCCTCCCCATTCTTTTACTCTAAACAAAAGCAAAAATCCATGCACCATACAGCCTGCCTCAGAGCACCCAGCAGGAAAGCCCGATTCTGGATAGTCGTAGACTTGCATAACCTGAGTTGAGGAAAATAGAATGCAGTATTAATGCAGAACAGGAATTGTTCCCAGTAGTGGAAACCGTGACCCTTTACCCTTCCCCCCAACTTACAGAAAGGATATGGAATGGCCCAAAAGATGTGCCTTTCCAGGACAGCAAATGAAATATCTTGGTGGGAATGAATAAGCACCTCTATGTGCTTATGTATTTCCCACATGTATTTCCTGTCCTCAAAATTGCTCACACAGGGTATGAACGGGTAGGGTAGGTAAGCATCCAACACCAGGAGTAGGGCATGAGAGAACTCCCAGGTTGCTTCCTTAAAGATGACAGGGCAAAGTTAACTCTGATCTGTTCCCAAGTGGAAGAGACTGGCCACAAACACAAGGGCTGTCCCACCAAATCCTGCCAACATAAAAGAAAAAGACCTTAGGGGATAAAAAACCCAGACTACAAAAAAAGTCAACTGGGTCTCTACTCAGGCCTAAATTATGGTGACACATTTTTCTCAAACAAAAGGCAAACGAGGGATCTGCCCGGAAGATTAGACTACCCAAGCAATGACAACTACTAATTCAGTAAATCGTGTTTAGCCAGTGTTTAACAAAGACCTCTTACATACCCCTCCCCATGACCCTCTCAGCCAGAGTATGCCTCCTTACAAAGTTGCCAAGCTTATATAGAAGAGTGACACTGCCCCCGGGGAACAGGCTTGGCAAGTAAAGACTACGGAAGAAGGGGGTCTTCATAAAATAAGCTTCCTTCTACATGCAAAAGGTCGGGGTTTTCAGTAGATAGATGTGAAATCGAGCCCAAAGAAAAAAAAACCCAAGTTTGAGGGAGTTGGAAAGCACAGAGCTGCCACGCCTAACCTGCCTAATACTGAAAGGCCAAAGTGGTTCGGGAGGGGCCCCTCCTGCACCCACGAGTAAGTGTGCCCATGAATAGACCCATGTCAGACAATACAAAAAGAGCCCAGCCCGAAAAACGTCCAAGGGCCCCGTTACCTTCCGCTTGTGAGCATTCACCAGGAGGGAACACGAGGGCGGCCTTGGGGCGTCAGCCCCCACCTTTTCCCTCTTCCCTTGATCTGACCGACGTCTGGAGAGGAAGTGGGGAAGTGGCGAAATCTTCCCCGCTCCAAGATCCGGCTTGTGCCCGTCACTTCCCAATTTCCGCTCTGTTGCCAGGCCCAGGAAACCAGGAGAAAGCGCGCCCCCGGAACGCTCTCAAGTCCCTCAGGCACGTCCCCGGCCCCGTAGCTTGGCTCGCAGCGGCCGCCGCACCCACCCAGAGCCGCTTCCTCCCACTCGGTGAATGGTGCCTGGACCGCAGGGGAGGAGGGTGGCCCCCAACACCTCCGGCCTGCTCCAGCGCACTACCCCACCCCGCCCAACCACGCAGTGACCGACCCCCGGGTAAGAGGCGTGGCTAACAGGCAGAGTGCCCCGAGCGCGCCCCCGCCCCCGAACGCGCCCCCGCGTTACCTTTCACCACGTCACACTCGATGACGCGTCCCCGGCGCTCGAAGAGGCTGCGCAATTCCTGGCTCGTGCATGCAGCCGACACATTGCCCACGAAAATCTTCCAAGTGTTAAGAGGCCTCGGGCGCGACATCTCCACCACGAGCGCGCGCCCCGGCCGCAGCTCGTGGCCGTGCAGGGCCTCGATGGCGCGCAGCGCGCCCGCGTTCTCGCGCATGTGCACGAAGGCGAACTGTTTCATGACGGCGCAGCTCATGACCGTGCCGTAGGGCGCGAAAAGGGCTGCCAGCTCCTCCGGAGTCGTATCCGCCCCGTCGACATTGCCCACGAATATCTTCATTTTGCGCCGCAGCCGCCTTCCCGGAGAGCCGGGACCTCTCCTCAAGCGACAAGCTGGACGTCCGACCGACCGGCAGTCTTCCCCAGGAATGGCTGGCGACCGAGAACCCCGCCGCGCAGGCGCCCTGACCTAGCCAATTGGGACGCGCATTCCGCGCGTCTGGCAGCCAATCAGAGAGCCTGAGAGAAGATGCACTCAGGCACAGCCAATCCTAGAGGGCCTGGAGCCCGCTCGTTAGCCGAGGGGGTGGGAGAAAGACGACGGCGCGAGACCAACCGCCACGGCCGGGGGGAGGGGACAGGAGGGTTGGAGAGGAGGGAACGCGCGCCCGATCTGCGCTGGTGGCGGAGAGGCCTAGTCTGTGAGGCAACCTCTGGCTCGGGTGGGGCCGAGACCGGCAGGCCCCGAGGAAAAACTTTGTTCATTCGGAAGTCAGGTCTCCTCCCTTCTGGTATCCTTGTCTAAACCCGCTCCTGGAGGTGTCCACGGGAAGGCTGGGCCTGGCGGGAGAATCCAGGACAAACGCCTTCAGTCCGCAAACGTCTCCTGAGACTGTGCTGCGCAGTCCGAGGGGACCTGAGAGGCATGCCCCGCAGAAGCCCCGAGTGCCATTAATTCTTTCCTTGGAAGCACATTCCCTGGGGTTGCTGAATTCCTGGCAGATGGTGCAAAATCAGAGGTGTCTGCCCTGATGAAATTTCCAGTCGAGAAATAATGTTATGACTCTGTTGTACGTTTGAAGTTCTCCACAATAAGAAGCTTAATAAAATAGAAAACGAAATCAAAACAATCGTTGAAGAGGTGAAAGTTCACCCTCAAAAAAATAAAAGGAAAAAATTTTAAGCCAGCAGATTTGAGCATGTAAATAAAAAGATTTTTTGCATGTCAGAAGACATTAAAAACATAGACGTGACAATCTCGGGGAAATACTTGCCCACATGTTCATTCAACAAATTTTTTGAGTACCTACTCTGTGGACAGCACCAAAAATATAGAAGTAAACAAACAAACGAAATGACAAAACTCCTTGGAACTTTTATTATTATGGAGAGAGACAATGAACAAATCAGTAAAATATAGGATGTTAGATGGCGATGAAGACTTGAGGTAACTGGAAGTAAGCCATCCTCTGTGAGATCATTCCAGGCAGAAAGTACGGCGTCAAAAAGTCCTGGACCAAGAGCAAATCTGGCTGGTTCAAGGAACAGCAAAGAGCCAGCATGGCTGGAGCCTGGAGCAGAAAGCAGAATAGGAGGGTGTGAGTCCTGTAGCACCTAGTGGGCCATTGAAATGACTAGAGGGTTTAGGGCAGAGGGATTGAGCCGACTGTGACTTATGTTTTATAATTTTGTAAGTGTCATTCTGGCTATTCTTGAGATGGATAAAAACATAAACAGGGAAAACAGTTGTTTGCTCAGAACAATTACTACTACAAAATTGAGGAGAGAGATGATGAGACATGGATGAGGACTGCCACAGTGGAATTAGGGAGAAGTGGTCAGATTTGGATGTAGTTTGATGGTAGAGTTAACACTATATGTGATTGGATGTGAGTTGTAAGAGAAAGAGTCAAAGATGACACCAAGGAAATGGAAGCATGGAGATGCCATTTTCTAAGAAGATGAACAATGCAAGAAACAGATTTTCTGTGAAAGGTCAGAAATTTGATTTTGGGCCGGACGTGGTGACTCACGCCTGTAATCCTAGCACTCTGGGAGGCTGAGGCGGGTGGATAGTTTGAGCTTAAGAGTTCGAGACCAGCCTGAGCAAGAGCAAGACCCCGTCTCTACTAAAAAAATAGAAATTAGCTGGACAACTAAAAATATATATACAAAAAAATGAGCTGGGCATGGTGGTGCATGCCTATAGTCCTAGCTACACAGGAGACTGAGGCAGGAGGATTGCTTGAGCCCAGGAGTTTGAGGTTGCTGTGAGCTAGGCTGATGCGACAGCACTCTAGCCCAGGCAACAGAGTAAGACTCCGTCTCAAAAAAAAAAAAGAAAGAAATTTGATTTTGCAGATTGCTATGGTCTGAATGTTTATGTCCTCCAAAATTCATATGTTAAAACCTAATCACCGGCCAGGCATGGTGGCTCACGCCTGTAATCCTAGAACTCTGGGAGGCCAAGGCGGGAGGATCACTCACGGTCAGGAGTTCGAAACCAGCCTGAGCAAGAGCAAGACCCTGTCTCTACTAAAAATAGAAAGAAATTAATTGGCCAACTAAAAACATGTAGGAAAAATTAGCCGAGCATGGTGGCACATGCCTGTAGCCCCAGCTACTCGCGAGGCTGAGACAGAAAGATTACTTGAGCCCAGGAGTGTGAGGTTGCTGTGAGCTAGGCTGACGCCACAGCAGTCTAGCCTGGGCAACAGTGACACTCTGTCTTAAAAAAAAAAAAACAAAAAAAACCTGATAACCAGTGTGATGATGCTAGGAGGTGGGGTGTGATTGTGATTGTGATTGTGATTGGGAGGTGATTAAGTCATGAGGGCAGAGCCCTCAATGGGATTCATAGCCAAGTTTGGTGGCATGTGCCTGTAGTCCCAGCTACTTGGGAGGCTGAGACAGGAGGATCGCTTGAGCTCAGGAGTTTGAGGCAGCAGTGAGCTATGGTGACACCACTGCACTCTAGCCCAGGAGACAGAGTAAGATCCTGTCTCAAAAAAAAAAAAAAAAAGTACAGAATTTATTGATATGGAAAGATGACCATCATTTAAGAGGGGAAGGCTGTGGGGGCTCACGCCTGTAATCCTAGCACTCTGGGAGGCTGAGGCGGGCGGATCGCTCAAGGTCAGGAGTTTGAAACCAGCCTGAGCAAGAGGGAGACCCCATCTCTACTAAAAATAGAAAGAAATTAATTGGCCAACTAAAAATATATATAAAAAAATTAGCCAGGCATGGTGGCACATGCCCGTAGTCCCAGCTACTTGGGAGGCTGAGGCAGGAGGATCACCTGAGCCCAGGAGTGTGAGGTTGCTGTGAGCTAGGCTGGTGCCACAGCACTCTAGCCCGGGCAACAGAGTGAGACTCTTGTCTCAAAAAAAAAAGGGGGGGGTGGGGAACAATGTTACAATGAACAATTGTAACGTTGTGAACAATATCACATCTTTATAAGCCATAGAAAGAAAAAACCCTCCATATCTATCCATTTATTTTTCAACATAGAGAAAAAACATCAGGCCTGGTGCTCCGGGTGGCTCACGCCTATAATCCTAATACTCTGAGAGGCTGAGGCGGGAGGATCACTTGAACTCAGGAGTTCAAGACCAGCCTGAGCAAGGGCAAGACCATTTCTACTAAAAACAGGAAAAATTAGCCAGGCCTGGTGGTGTGCACCTGTAGTCCCACCTATTCAGGAGGCTGATGTAGGAGGATGGCTTGAGCCCAGGAGTTTGAGGTTGCAGTGAGCTATGATGAGGCCTCTGCACTCTAGCAGGGCAACAGAGCAAGACTCTGTCTCAAAAAAAGCCAAAACAGACACAAAAAAGAAAGAAAGGACATCAGTTACCTCAAGAGGATGGAATGGGGAGTTAATTTTTTTATTTTTTTTATATCATTAGACGTTAACAATGAAGATCCACTTATTTTGTAATTTTAAAAAGTTTTTTAAGGAAGAAAAGAGGGGCAAAAGGTGTCTCCCCAAATCCAAATTGCTGGCAGTATTCCCAAGGCAGGATATTGACAAGCCCCTTGCTACCCAGTAAGCATAGCCATTTTAAGAGTATCACGGGGGCAGTTCCATGTTTGCGGGTGGGGTTTAGAGTCAGAACACTGTGCAACAGAAATATCATGTGCGAGCCATAGGTGCTTTTAACTTTTCTTGTAGCAACATTTATTTTATTTTTTTAAGACAGAGCCTCACTCTGTTGCCTGTGCTATAGTGCCGTGGCATCAGCCTAGCTCACAGCAACCTCAAACTCCTGAGCTCAAGCGATCCTCCTGCCTCAGCCTCCCGGGTAGCTGGGACTACAGGCATGTGCCACCATGCCCAGCTAACATTTTCTATTTTTAGTTGTTTGGCTAATTTCTTTCTATTTATAATAGAGACAGGGTCTTACTCTTGCTCAGGCTGGTCTGGAACTCCTGAGCTCAAGCAATCCTCCCACCTCAGCCTCCCAGAGTGCTAGGATTACAAGCGTGAGCCACCAGGCCGGCGCAACATTTTAAAAATTTTAGTAAAAAGAAACAGGTAAAACTAATTTTAACAATATACTTTAACCCAATATAGCTAAAATATTGTCACTTCATCATATATCAATATAAAAATAATAAGATATTTTACATTCTTTTCCTTGTACTAAGTCTTCAGAGTCCATTGTGTATTTTACATTTACAGCACATCCCAATTTGAACTAGCTACATTTCAAGCGCTCCATAGCCATGTATGGCTAGTAGCTGTGGTATTGGCCAGTGCAGGTTTAGTTTTCCTCTTAAAATGGCCTTTAGATTCGATAGGAACATTCTTGGAAAAGCAGAGCTTCAATGTTGAAGATGTATCTGATTTTAAAAATAGCCCCATGTTCTTCAGAGCCAAGTCTGGGAGATGAGGAGGGACGGGGGCGGTGGAGGATGGCAGAGAACAGGAAAATCAACTCGGAATTACGTCTCAACAAATACTGTCAAAGCTGTAAACATTCTTTGAGATCAGTTAGGCCAGGCCAGGCTAGACACTTTACAGATGAGAAACTCACTGAGGGCTGGAGAAGGGAAGGGGACTGCCCATCTTGACCATCAAGCTGGTGGTAGAAATGGGGCTAGTGCAAAAGCTCTTTCCATTACCCCAGGTCAAGAAGCCAGATCCTTGTTCAAGCCTCAGTGTCCTGGTTTTCCAGCTTTCTGAGCTTTGGCAAGATTCTTTACATCTGTGAGCATCATCTTCCTTACCTATAAAATAATGCCTTACCATCTTTTTGTTTTCTTTTTAAACATAAAAAGATATTTTATTGTGAATTTTTTTTTTTACTATAGTAAAAGATAACACAAAATTTACCATTTTAACCTTTGGTTTTTTTGTTTTGTTTTGTTTTGTTTTTTAAGAGACAGGTCCTCTTATCACCCAGGGTGGAGTACAGTGGTATGATCATAGCTCACTGTAACCTCAAATTCCTGGGCTTATGCAATCCTCCTGCCTTGGCCTCTCGAGTAGCTAGGACTAGAGCAGCATGCCAAGATGACCAGCTAATTTTTTTGTAGAGACAGTAACTCAATATGCTGCCTAGCCTGGCCTCCAGCTCTTGGGTTCAAGTGATCCTCCATTATCTGGGACTCCCAAAGTGCTGGGATTTGTGAGCCACCACACCCAGCCATTGATTGATTGTCTGTCTCTCTGTGTTGCCCAGGCTGGAATGCAGTGGCTTTTCATAGGTGTGATCATAGAGCGCTACAGCCCCAAACTCTAGGCCTCAAGAAATCTTCCCTCCTTAGCCTTTTGAGTATCTGGGACCACAGGCACACACCACTGCACCATGGGCAACATGGGCAATCTTAATTATCACAATAGACCTTTAAGATAAATGTATTAGTATCTCCGTTTCATAGAGGAGACTGAGGCAAAGAGACATTGCTCAAGTTCAAATGGTTAGGAAGTAGTAGAACTGGCATCTGCACCCAGTGCCCTGTATATGTGCATGAATAAGAATGATTATTAAACATGCCCGTACACAGAACATAAATACAGCTTTGATAACATTAATGAGGAGTTCATCCATTATGTAAAGATGTTCCTTTGGGGCAAATACTCTTCAGAGCCAGAAAAAGATTTGTTCTTAGAATGTCTTTAAGAGTGTGGCCAACAGATCAAGTGAGGATTTTAAAAATAAATAAGGAAAGATGAAGGAACTGTCACAGACTGGAGACTAGGGAGACACAAAAACTAAAAGCAATGTTTGATTTGGGATTGATCCCAAAGAAGAACATATCATTTGTGGAAAAACTGATGAAATTTGAATGAAGTCTGCAGTTTATAGTATTTTTTTTTTCTTTTTTGAGACAGGGTCTTTCTCTGTCTCCTGGGCTAGAGTGCAGTGGAGTCATCATAGCTCACTCAAACTTCTGGGCTCAAGTTATCTTCCTGCCTCAGGGTCCTTTGCAGCTGGGACTACAGACATGCCCCACCATACCTGGCTAATTATTTTTTTGTAGAGATGGGGGTCTTGATATGTTGCTCAGGCTGGTCTCAAACTCCTCGCCTCAAGTGATCCTCCTGCCTTGGCCTCCCAAAATGCTGGGATTACAGGTGTGAACCACTGTGCCCAGCTAATTCCAGAACATTTTAATCATCCCCCAAAAGAAACCTTGTATCCATTAACATTAACTCCCCATTCCTCTTTCCACTAACGCTTGGTTGTCACTAATCTTTCTGTCTCTATGGATTTTCCTATTCGAGACATTTCATATAAATGGAATCATACAATATGTGGCTTCTTGTGTCTGGCATCTTTCACTTAGCAAAATGTTTCCAAGGTTCATCCATATTGCAACTTTTTTTTTTTTTTGAGACAGAGTCTCGCTTTGTTGCCCAGGCTAGAGTGCCGTGGCGTCAGCCTAGCTCACAGCAACCTCAAACTCCTGGGCTCAAGCCATCCTCCCGCCTCAGCCTCCCAGAGTGCTAGGATTATAGGCGTGAGCCAACCCGCCCGGCCATATTGCAACTTTTTGTTAATCTAAAATAATTTCAGGGTGGGTGCAGTAGCTCACACCTGTAATCCCAGGGCTTTGGGAGGCTGAGTTGGGAGGATTGCTTGAGGCTAGGATTTCAAGACCAGCTGGGCAACAGAACAAGAATTTATCACTACAAAAAAAAATTTTTTTTAATTAGCTGAAAATCTGCTAAATTCAGGCATTTTTGTGCTACCTCTCAACTTTTGCCACGTATACAAATCATGTGTAGTAATTTAACAAATACTTTTCTTTAAATTGATTCACTTTTAAACTTATTTAAAAGGAAATTTTAATCATATTAGTAAATACCTCTATAATGCCTACTGAACAGTACTATTGAATTCCAGGCTATTTTCAGCCGGGTATGGTGGCTCACGCCTGTAATCCTAGCACTCTGGGAGGCCGAGGCGGGTGGATCGCCCAAGGTCAGGAGTTCGAAACCACCCTGAGCAAGAGCGAGACCCCGTCTCTACTAAAAATAGAAAGAAATTAATTGGCCAACTAAAAATATATTTTAAAAAATTAGCCAGGCATGGTGGTGCATGCCTGTAGTCCCAGCTACTCGGGAGGCTGAGACAGGAGGATCGCTTGAGCCCAGGAGTTTGAGGTTGCTGTGAGCTAGGCTGACACCATGGCACTCTAGCCCGGGCAACAGA
>CAUYRT010057734.1:0-22460 GCA_963574885.1 Lepilemur ruficaudatus | reverse complement strand
GGGCTACAAAGAAGCCAGGATTCATTTTGGAACATCAGAACATTTTCCTCTATCCAGGAAGATACAAGAGGTGCTAGATCACCATTGTTTCTTATAGCTGAATAGTACTCCATGGTATACATATACCACATTTTATTAATCCACCAATGTATTGACAGGCACTTGGGTTGTTTCCACATCTTTGCAATTGTGAGTTGTGCTGCTATAAACAGTTAGAATGCCTTTTGTTCTTTTGGGTAGATGCCCAGTAATGGGATTGCTGGATCAAAGAGTAGATCTACTTGTATCTCTTTGAGGTATCTCCATATTGCTTTCCACAGAGCTTGAACTAGTTTGCAGTCCCACCAGCAGTGTATGAGTGTTCCTATCTCTCCGCATCCATGCCAACATTTATTGTTTTGGGACTTTTTGATAAAGGCCATTCTCACTGGGGATAAGTGGTATCTCATTGTGGTTTTGATTTGCATTTCTCTGATGATTAGAGATGTTGAGCATTTTTTCATATGTTTCTTGGCTGTTATTCTGTCTTCTTTTGAAAAGTTTCTGTTCATGTCCTTTGCCCACTTTTTGATAGGGTTGTTTGACTTTTTCTTGCTGATTTTCCTGAGTTCTATACAGATTTTAGTTATCAGCCTTTTATCGGATGTGTAGTATGCAAATATTTTCTTCCATTCTGTAGGTTGTTTGTTTGCTCTTGTGATAGTTTCTTTGGCTGTGCAAAAGCTTTTTAATTTGATCAGGTCCCATTTATTTATTTTTGTTGTTGCTGTGATTGCCTTTGGGGTCTTCTTCATAAATTCTTTGCCTAGGCCTATGACTAGAAGACTATTTCCAACGTTTTCCTCTAGAATTTTATGCCTTAGGTTTCATGCCTTAGGTTTCAGTCTGTTATCCACTGTGAGTTGATTTTTGTGAGAGGTGAAAGGTGTGGATCCTGTTTCGGTCTTATAGATGTGGCTAATCCAGTTTTCCCAACACCATTTATTGAATAAGGAGTCTTTTCCCCAGTGTATGTTTTTGTCTGCTTTGTGAAAGATTAGATGGCTATATGAGGATGGTTTTATATATGGGTTCTCAGTTCTGTTCCATTGGCCTGTGTTGATATGATCTTATACCAAGAAAACCCCAAAGATTCTATCAAGAGTACTCGAATTGATAAACAAATTCAACAACGTCTAAGGTTACAAAATCAATGTACAGAAATCAGTAGCATTCCTATATGCCAACAACAGTTAAACTGAGAACCAAATCAAAGACTCAATACCCTTTACAACAGCAACGAAGAAAATAAAGTACCTAGGAATATATTTAACTAAGGAGGTAAAAGATCTCTACAGGGAGAACTACGAAACACTGAGGAAGGAAATAGCAGAGGACGTAAACAGGCGGAAAACCATACCATGCTTGTGGGGCGGCAGAATCAACATTGTTAAAATGTCTATACTACTCAAAATGATCTACAGAGTCAATGCAATCCCTATTAAAATACCATCACGATTTTTCCCAGATATAGAAAAAATAATTTTATGCTTCATATGGAACCAGAGAAGACCCCTTATAGCAAAAGCAATCCTAGGCAAAAAGAACACAATGGGAAGCATCAATTTACCAGACTTCACGCTATAGTAACAAAAACAGCATGGTACAGATACAATATTTGTATTTAAAGTGTATAATTGGGTAATTTTGACATATGCTCACACCAGTGAAGCCATCACCATAATCACAACAATATCAATCTTATATTCCCAGAGGTTTCCTAGTTCTCCTTAGTAATAATTCCTTTCCATCCATCTCTACCCACCCCACTATATCTCCATTTACCTTTATAACTGTCTTGCCTGTAGCAATTTCTAATCTGCTTTCTGTTACTAGAGGTTACTTTGCATTTTCTAGAGTTTTAAATTAATAGGATTTTACAGAATGCACTTTTCCTTTTTGGTTCCCTTACTCGTCACATTATAAACACTCCTCAACTTACAATGGGGCCACATCCCCGATAAACTCGACATAAATGGAAAATATCATGTCAAAAATTTTTTTAATATACTTAATTTACCTAGCATTGTAGCTTAGTTTAGCCTACCTTAAACATGGTCAGAACACTTACCGTAGCCTACAGTTAACCAAAAACATCTAACACAAAACTTAATTTACAATAAAGTATTGAATATCTCATGTAATTTATTTAATACAGCACACCTTAGAGTACAGAATAGGTTGTTTACCCTTGTAGTCATGTGGCTGACTAGGAGCTGTGGTAGGCTGCCACTGCCCAGCATCACAAGAGAGTATCATATTGCATATCACTAGCCTGGAAAAAGATGAAAATTCAAAATTCAAATACAATTTCTACTGAATGAATATCCCTTTTGCGCCATCATAAAGTCAAAAAATTATTAAGTCAAACCATCACAAATAGCGGACTGTGTTTTGAGATTACTTTTGTGTTTTTAGGTGTCTCAATAGTTAATTCTTTTTATTGTAAATTCCACAATTTGTTATCCTTGCACCTAGTGTATGAACATTGGAGTTCTTTCAGCTTTAGGTTACTGCAAACAAAGCTGCTATAAATGTGTGTATAAGTCTCTGTATGCATATGTGCTTTCATTTGTTGATTAATTTTTGAAAACAATTAAATGGAATCAGGAGTCAGGATTTATTTTGACTTAGTAATAGTAAATTTTTTTACTTCAGGATGAATTTCTGTCTAGTGAAGCTATGTAAAACCTTTGCCATAAAATAGCAAAACTACTGCTATTGACATAGTTCTGTGTAATAACCTGTCAAATCATCAGTTAATACAATTATATAGTATTAATATATAGCTGTATGTATATATATAGTTGCCATCAAATGTAACCTATTGTTTTTTACTTAAAAATACATTATTTTTGAGACAGGGTCTGTTCTGTCTCCCTGGCTGGAGTGCAGTGGCGTAATCATAGCTCAATGTAGCCTCAAACTCCCGCGTTCAAGTGATTCTTCTACCTCAGCCTCCTGAATAGCTGGGACTATAGGCATGCGCCAAGATGCCTTGTTAATTTTTCTACTCTGTAGAGACTGGGTCTCCCTGTGTTGCTCAGACTAGTCTTGAAATCCTTCCTGGCCTCAAGCAATCCTCCTGCCTTGGCCTCCCAAAGTGCTGGGATTATAGGCGTGAAGCACTATGCCCAGCCCATTTTATGTTAATGGTAGGTATCTCTGAATTGTAGGTGACCTTTCCCATTTACACTTTTCATTTCCTATTTGTTTTACTCTGAGTTGTATAATTTGTTAAATAAAGAAATATTTTTATCCTGGATTAAGCTTCAGCCCATTATTCGAAGTGAGGTGACACAAGACCCGAAAAATGGGTTCCACTTGTACTCACCATCAAATTGGTATTGACTGGTTAACACTATGGTGCTCAAAGGGTGGGAGTGAACACTGGGGAATTGGGGGCTGGGGGTAGACCCAAGGCTGAGCGACATGGGGGGGTCACTGTGGAGGGGTGGGATATGTTTGAAAAGTAATTGGGGAGCGGAATTAGGGGTCTCAATAAGGGAAAGGAATTTCTCAAAAACTGATTCATGTGATTAACTGTACACCTTGGTAAATTCACTGAAAATCATTTAATTATACACTTAAAATGGAAAAAAAAAATGATATTTTGGTCTCTGCCAAGAGCTTTATATTATATATTGTTTTGTGGTGTTTCTCCCCCCTCCCCCCACCAAAATAGAACTTCAGCAATGTTTTTATTCCTCACTGATGGGCTGTTAAACTCCTCAGGAGTATAACTCAGTGAAAATGCTTCCCTATTCTGCTTTGTGACAGACATGGAAGTGGGGGATGGAGTCAGAGTCCTTGTGCCGTAGCTCTCTGATGCCACCTGCTCCACTTCGTACCCAAGTAGCAGTTGGCCCATAGCCCCCCAGTTATTTCTGCTTTATTCTGTCTCCACAGCCTCTAGTACGCTCTTCCTCCACCCAAATTCCACATTGGGTCATCTCCCAAAGCTAGGCAGGCATTTTTTCCAGGTCCTTTTCTCTCCCATTCCCCCAAGAAATCCTAGCAGGACCTAGCTAATTCTAGCATGATCCAGCTCTTCCTTGAAACTGTCTGATCAACAGGTTTCCTACCAAAATCTGGCATTAGGGCTGCCACCGTCCCCTGAGCCGCTTCTGGCTCTCCCCTACTTTTCCTTCTGGGCCCTCCTGCTCCTCTGTGCTCCACATGGCGGCAGTGCCCTGCACACCAAAGGCGCCCTTCCCTTGGATACAGTCATTTTTTACAAGGTCATTCCCAAAAGCAAGTTCGTTTCGGTGAAGTTTGACACACAGTAACCCTACCGTGAGAAGCAGGATGAGTTCAAGCATCTTGCTGAAAACTCGGCCTCCAGCAACGATCTCTTGGTGGCAGAGGTGGGGATCTCAGATTATGGTGACAAGTTGAACATGGAGCTGAGTGAGAAATACGAGGTGGACAAAGAGAGCTGTCCAGTCTTCTACCTCTTCCAGGATGGGGATTTTGGGAACCCAGCCCCGTATAGTGAGGCAGTTAAGGGTGGTGCCGTCCAGTGCTGGCTAAAGGGGTAAGGGGTCTAGCTAGGCATGCCTGGTGGCCTGCCTGCATATGACGCCCTGGCTGGAGAGTTAGTTCAACAGGAGCCTCTGGCATCGAGGCCCGCCAGGCAAGCAGACTGAGAAGTGGTCCAAGCAATACCTGAAGATCATGGGGAGGATCTTAGACCAAGGGGAGGACTTCTCAGCATCAGAGATGACCTGGATCGCCAAACTGATAGAGAAGATTGAGGGACAGGAAGAAGGAGGAGCTCCAGAAGAGCTTAAACATACTGATTGCCTTCCAGAAGAAAGGGGCTGAGGAGGAGCTGTAAAAAGGCGTGCTAAGGTTTTCCAGGGTTTGGTGGGGGTGGGGAGGGGAGACTTAACTGCTGGCTGTGAGACCCTTGTGGAATATAAGGGGGCGGTGGAGAAAGTGGTGCTGCACCAGAATTCTGAGCCCCGAGTACGTCTGGACATCAGTGCTGATATGACCATGCCGGAGACATCCCTTTATCCGGTCTGGGGAGAGCTGGAGCACTTACACAGGTGGCTAATGAGGTGCCCCTCACAAGGAATTGCTGCTATAAAGAGGAATATATTATCCAGGTCCTTGACAGGGAATTCTGATCCAATTAAAGTTTCACTGTTTGGGTTTAAAAAAAGAGAGTGAGAGAAAGAAACTTCCTGACCTACCCAAGAGCAGGCTGTCCCTTAAGAAGCTGACATGTTGATTCTCAGCAGGTGCCTTGCAGGGAGGATGTCTCAAAGTGAAGGAGGCGCACTGCAGGGGTCGAGGCAGAACTCTATTCTCCAAAGGCTGTGATGAGAGGGGGTAATGGTTCGTGCTCTCATGGTTTAATGTCAATAATGGTTTTATCTATTATGCATGTTTTTACTCATCAGGTATTTAGGGAGAATTTTACAGGTCTGATTTCCAAGGAGTGGGAGGGAACAAGAAGTAAGATTTAGTGAGCATGGAGTAGGAGTCGGGCTCGTGCACACACTGGATCGTATTACGGTGGATAAGGGCATGGGGTTGCAGTGAGTCAGCACTTGGTTCTTTCTACACCAGACCTGCCACTCCCTGGCTGTGTGACTTGGGAGAGTCAGTAGATGATAAATAGCACTTGCTGCCTAGGGTTGCTGGGAAGCTTAAATGTGAAGCACTTAGTTGAGGACCTGGTCTAGAGTAAGTGCTCAGCTGATATTATTTGTTATTATCATGCCCATTTTACAGATAAGAAAGATGAGTCTCAAAGAGGTTAAGTAACTTACTCGAAATCCCACAGCTGGTTCTGTAACTCCCAAGCTAATGTTTTTTCTCCATTACCCTGCTAAGTGCACACAGCTTGTGGGTAGTGGCCCCGATACCAAGGTTTCCTGAGACATTTATTCTAATATTATCTTCACTCCTGAAAAATTATCTTTGAGCTAAATACACTTTCTCCTGGGAGTTGTGGAGGGGTAGATACAGGAAAAACAGCCGGTGGGAGGATATTCTGCCAGGGCCCGTTGTGGACCATTTCTAGAACTTCCAAGAAATCCCCAGCTCTTCTTCCTGCTCATTCATTTCTCAGATCTCTAGGGAGCAATGAGATGCCCATAGCTCTCAACACAGGCCTGCAATCTGGACTTGAGCTCTTTGGTCCCCTGGGAGGCAGCAGAGTGCAGTGGCTACCAGCACAGGCTTTGAGTCAGGCTGAGCTGCCGGAGCATCCAGGCATCATTGCCCAACAGCCAGGGGACCCTGGCCAAGTCACTGAACTTGCTCTCAGCCTTGTTTCCATATCTGTAAGGTGGTGATGAACACAGTCCCAGCCTCCAAAGGTTGTTATAATTATCCAATGAGTATAAAGGTAAATTTTCAAGTGTTCCAGAAATGGTGGCTTTTATTAATGTTATTTTCATCATTACAAATTGAAGATGTTCTAATGTCCTGAGAAAAGATAAACCACCTGCCTTGCCCATCCACCTACCTGGAATAGAAATCCACTCAATTGATGAGCCTTGCGCTGAGTTGTTGGCACTGAGAGAGCTGCCCAGATACGCAGGCGGGGCCTATGAGGCTGTCCCCCACTTCCCAGCTGCAGATTTGATCTCTTTCACCCTCATAAAGGGTCCTGGCGAAGCTGTCTTAGGAAAGCCAGAGTCTCCAGGGTTACTGGGGACGAGGCAGAGAAGCAGCCCCCTGTGGCCATGACTGCTTTCTTATTTCATCTGGTCCCACTTGGTCCCCAGACCCAACCCTCCCACGACTCGCTCCTCCTGAGGGATGCAGGCTAGTCTGAGACCCTGGAGTCTGGCCAGCATGGTGTCTCCCTGGGTGAGCTGGGTCCCCCGGGCACCCAGTCCTGCTGTTGTGAAGACCTGGGTAAGGGGTCACATCAGCCAGGCAGGCCCCGTCCTTCCCCACCTCCTCCAGCCCCAGTGATTAGTAGGAAACAGGTTCTTTGGACAATGTTGGATTTCTTGGCTTCTCCCTCTTTCTGCTAATTTTTCTTTCTAATTGCCTAGAATGGCATAGACTCTATGCTGTAGGGGTGAAAATACAAGCTCCAGGGGGAGGCGCCCCGGTTCTCATAGCCTTTCTTTATACTGCCCACGTGCGCTTAGTGAGGCTGCACTGTGTGGAGCAGTGGCCAGGACTTTACAGGGAGTAGGATTATCTCCTAAACCCTCCTCACACCTCCATTAGATAGCTGCTCCCAACAGATGAGGAAATTCCAACACAGAGAGGTACAGTAACTTTCTCAAGGCAGCATAGCATGGGGTCATCACAGCACGAGCAAGGAAGGGACCCAGGGGAGGGGAAGAAAGAAAAAGAGGAATGAGGAGGAATAAGAGATATCAAACTGTACTCTGAAATCCTGCCCAGAGCCTGTCTTCTTAGCCTCAGGGACATGGGGCCCGACTGACTTAGCCACTTCCCTCAGTTTTGCTGAGAGGAGATGTGGGAGAGGGAAGAGGAGGCCAGGAAAGGCTGAAGGGAAGATTTATGAACTGCAGAAAGGCCTTTCCAGGAAAAACACACCCGAACAGGCCTGACAGACAGGATGTGAAAAGGTGCGTTATTTCCGGGAGGAGCAGAAGCCAGCGATGATGCCTTTTTCCGCTGGCTACTCGTAACCATTTCATTCAGAACCTGTGTTTGAATCCCAGGGGAGCTCGGGCTACCAAAGCCGTGAATACACATGAGCCTATTGCGGCCTTGGGTCAATAAGATAACGAAGGTGGCATCCTTGATTCCCTTGGTTGCCAGTTTATTGTAATTTTTGAATTAATGCAGAATTTCAGATGCCAGAGCTATGGCCCACGGGGAAATGCAACCTTCAGCTGGGATTTTCTACTCTCTTCCTGTATGTGATTTCCACCCCACCCTCTACCCCCCACCCCCAGTGTTTCAGCAGCTCCCTTCTCCATTCCTAAAGAACGTGCATTTTTTATTCCCAGCTCCGGCTCTGGCTTCCTGTCTGCTAAGCCTTTGCAGTTGTCATCATGTCTTCAGGACGCATTTGATAGGTACAGGAAGTTGCACCAGACGGAAGATGGAACCAACAATCAATAAAAAAAGAACTATGTTTCTAAGAAAAATGCATCACAGCTTCCCACGGGAGTTGTGAACCATATGTCCTAATATCCCTGGAACAATGGATCTAATTTTTAGCTCTTCTGCTTGGCTCTCCTGGCCCTGTCAACAAGAAAGAAAACAAATCTTTTAACCTGCTGCTCCCCAGCTTACCCGTGATCTATCTGTAGTAAAGATTGCCTTTCCTTTTTAACCCATTCATCACACAGCACAAAATAAAATCTCTCCCTTCTCTCGCCCTAGCTCTATTTCTCCCGGCTACTAGTTTAGTATATTTATGGTGCATGAGTCATCAAGCCGCCGCCTGATTGGATAAAAACCAAGCACCCCTGAGACCGTCAGTCAATTACAGCTATTCTCAGCTTCATTCACAGATTTATTAGCTTGCACACAGAGAGAAATTCATTCGGCAAAGTTCATTCATAAAAATTTCAACACTCTGCTCATCCTCCTGCACAGCCCAGCCTTCTGCTGCGAACGAGCCTCTGAAAAAAGCTCAGAAAGGAGTCGGGGAGGGAGGGAAGCTCCGAGCGGGGGTGGGCAGGCGGGGAGGGGATCCGAGGAACACGGACGGTCGCTAGTCGGTGAACAATGCGGAGCGGCGCCCGTCACTAGTTCTCCCGGCTTGTGGCCCCGAACGGGATGCAAGACAAGATCTTCCAAGAGAGGGCAGCCGTCAGAATCGGCGAACCCAGGCAGAAGGACCTTTGGCTCCTACATACGTTTCTTTTTGTTGTTGTTTTAAAATGAACAATCATTGGAACAAATAAAGGGTTAATAGGCCAGTCATTGCCCCGCCCTGTGGGAGCCGCAGGGAGCAGGTTTGAAAGTTCCAGTGTGCAGACGGGGAGGCTGGGGGTGGGGGCGCTGAATATTTCTGCTGGGCTCCCGCGAGGATGCGGCAGGGCCGCCCCGCCGGGTGCTCGGCCCGGTTCCGTGCCTGAGAGTTGGCTGCGAGCGACCCCCACCGCCCGGAGCCTGGGTCCAGGCTCTCCCAGCAAGGAATCCAAGGCGAGGACGGCGGGGGCCGCTGGCCCGGCCGGGTAGGGGCTGACATCAGAGCTGCGGAGGCGCTTTCCCCCTGGGCTGTCACCCTCGAGGGGCCGAGCCGAGGCGGGCTAGGGCGAAGGCAGAGTTGGAGAGGTGGCTGCCTGGAGTTGCACGGGGCGCTGAGGCTTCTGATGTCCGAGCCGTTTATCTACTGTGCGAGGAGGCGATTTATGCAACAGTATCCTGTTTCAACACTGCCAAGGCTATGCGAGAACGCGGCCAGGACAGCCTGGCAGGACTCGTGCTGTATGTAGGACTCTTCGGACACCCCGGGATGCTGCACAGGGCCAAGTACAGCCGCTTTCGGAACGAGTCCATCACGTCGTTGGACGAAGGCAGCCCCGGAGGCTCGGTTGAGAACAAGGGCTCACAACAGCCTCCCTACCCGGCCCTGGCACCTCACCTGCCGGCTGAAGATGCCACCCTGCCGTCCCAGGAGAGCCCCACCCCACTGTGCACCTTGATCCCCCGCATGGCGAGCATGAAGTTGGCCAACCCAGCCACTTTGCTGAGTCTGAAAAACTTTTGCCTGGGTACCAAAGAGGTGCCCCGGCTGAAGCTCCAGGAAAGCCAGGACCCGGCTCCCAGCAGCCCCGCTTCCCCGGAAACCAGCCTAAATAGGGCTGGGTCTGCACTTCCACTGCAGCCGGACCCGGTGGGGCACAGGGCAAGCGCCCTAACCGCTGATACCTGCCCACTCCCCGGCCCTGGGGAGCCAACCCCCAGGAGCAGGCAGGACAGGCACTTTCTGCAGCACCTGTTGGGGATAGGCATGAACTACTGTGTGAGGGTAAGTCCATTTACCTCTCTGCACTGCTTCTAAGAACTCCCGGGGAAAGGGGGATCTTCCTTGCTTTCTGCAAGGAGCTGCACGTTACCTGAGTTGTAGGTTTGGGCAAGACATCGGGCAACTGGACCAAGGGGGAGTGGAGCTGGGTTTATAAATTTCCCTATATATATCTGGTTTGTACTGAAGTCAGACAACACTCGGTTCAAGGGCATGAACTGATGCTAACTTGTAGGTAGTTGCCAGGTGTAGTGGCAACTTCTGATAGAGACAGCTGATGACACCGTTTGTCCCCATTAGACCTAGCATTCCGGCCAAGAAGAGTCAAGGATTTCAAAGCTGATTAGTAATTGAGACCTGGTAGGTTATGCTGGCCTTCCCATTTTGGATGAATACAGTAGAGATCTCTGTGCTAGAGGAAATCTAGCACAGAAATAGGGTGTAAGGGGCTCGAATTATTTTTTAAAAATTTAATTCAGCATTTAAAAAACACTTCTTGAAGCATGGCTGAGTCTCTAACCTTGTGCTAAAAGCTAGTTTTAGCTGTTTGTGAGCATTTATTGCTTTTATTGCCTACGCTGCAGCATGCAGGCCTTGTCCATGGGCTCCGTGCAAAATCAAGGTTCTTACTGGCCTTGCGTCTGTCTTTGCCCAGTCACAATCTGGGTAAAGGAAGATTTGGCCCCTGCCCTTTTGGAGCTCACATTTCAACTGGGGAGACCAACAAATGCATATGAAATAATAAGAGAACAATATTTAGCAATAGGTATCTACTGTGAGAAAGCTGAAGGAATTCAGAAAAGGGGGAACCTTTTTTGTGTGTGTGTTCTGGGATTCATTCATATGGGGAACCTGCAGGAGAAGGTGCATCTTTGGAATAAATATCAGGTCTGCATTGGTGGAAAGGAGGAGAGTCCTGGCAGGGCAAGAACAGGGGCAAAGTCGTTGTGGCTTCAGAGGAGCACAGCACAGGCTGGGCAGAACTGAAGGGGTTGGGGACTGCTGAAGGGCAGTGGATCACAGTGGCAGGGGGTGGGACACGGTTAATGCTCAAACAAGCATCAGTGGAATAAAGACACATACATATCACGGGAAGCTTGCGGACGAGGGAGTAGCTGATCAAGGCTCTCAAACGCTAAATGAGGAGGTTGCAAACATCTCATTGGTAAATGAGACCCCTTGTAGGCAAACCATGACTTGATGAAAGTAGTTTTGAAAAGATCAGTCTGTTGATTTATTTGCCATGGATTGAAGCTGGGAAAGATTAGAGACTGGGAGGCCAGGAAGAAAGACACTCTGGGAGTTTAGGCATGAGGGGATGAGAACACGGATTAAGGTGGGGAAGACAGAAAGGAGATGAATTCAAGAGACCGTGAGAGAAGCCCCAACCACCTTGGGTGACTGATCAGATAATTTCAGATCACAATACAAATAATAGAATAGTGAACGTTTATTGAGCAGTGGGTAGATTGATGACTTTGTTATTATTTTTTTATGGAGGTTGTGGATGATTATTGATGGAGAGTGAAATATGACATCCAAATTAAAGTCTCAGAATGACATTAGTGATGCCCATGGCAGAAACAGAGTGAGTTAGGAAGGGGACCCATTTTAAGCTTGCTTTTGACATGTTAAAGTAATGATATCTACAGGATGCTAGCATGTAGGCATGCAATTATGTAAGATTAGCATTCAGGTGAGAAGTGTGATCTGAAGGTATAAACTTGAGAGCTTGCCCAACAACTGTATCATAAACACAAAATGAGGACCTCAAGGAAGGCCTAATAATAAATGCTGGAAGGATCTCAGAGAAAGCAGGCTTTCAGGGGCAGCCTTGGCAAATGGATAATAAAAGCTATAACGAAGATAAATGTATGGGACACTCAGCTCTTGCTCTTCCCCATAGTGAAGGGGCTCAGAATGGAAATACTTTCATGTATCTACTACTCCAAGTTCATGGACACATTCTCACGTGGCAAGCACAGGTGGGTGCCAGGCCCTCATGGGGAAACACGTGACTTTCCAATCCTGTGCTCTCTGCACTCGCCTTCCCCTTACCTGCACATCCTCTACCCTTGACCTCGCCTTTCCTTCCTCTTGTACGTCCTGCCCCACCCCCCACATGACTGTACCATTTTAGATGTTGAAGAGTTGCTGTGTGGTCTCCACTTCTCCCAGGGAGTGCCTCTGCGGGCATTTTAGAGTTTTGACGAGGACACCATCTGTCTTTTCCTGATGATGAAAAGTGACCCCGTGACCCCAGTGAACCATGCAGGATTGCCAATAGCTATGCTATGCAATAGGTGTTGGCAATTGCCTCTCTTACGAAGTCAAGATACATGGAAGAGTTTACTTTATTAATTTTTTGGAATTCTAGCTTTGAAAGATGGAAGGGACTCAGAAGTTATCAAGGTTAGTGCCTCTATGGGGGACCTGAACCCTGGAGAAGTGATTTTTTTAAGGGCACACAGGTGAGTCAAAAGCAGAGTGAGATCCAGAACTCACTTCTCCTGGGTGCCATTCTTAGCTCTCTTGCACACAGGTTTCCATCCTGGCTGACATTTTGTTCTTCAGAATTCTTTTGAGATGTGAATCAATTTTAAAAAATGAAATGCCAACCTGTTAATTTACAGTGAAAAATATCATACCAAGTGCACCAAAATTGTGCTCACTGTATTCCCACCTGTAGAAGAAAGCACATATTTTAGATAAATCTAAATCGAAGCTTGCTTGGTGATGATGGATTCAGAGCAGAGAGGCGAGAGAGATGGTCTTCATGGTTAGCTGACACAGGGCTCGTGGACTTAGGGTCAAATTTTGTAGGAAAAAGGTGGCCCAATATTCTACCTCCTTATCCATGTCATGTGACTGCTCCTCTCCCTGCCCAAACTTATTTGCTAATTTATTCCACAAATATGTACTGTGAACCAATCACGCAGCAGGAACTGTTCTAGGCACTGGACATCAGTGGACAAAACTGATCAGTTCTAGACACCAATAAATAAAACAGACCAGATCTGAACCCTTGCGGAACATTCTAGTGAGGAGAGATAGGTCCTAATTGAATACATGAATAAACAAGTAAATACAAAATTTCAAATGGTAATAAGTGCTACAGAGAGCAATAAAGTGGGGTAAGTGAAAAAGCCCATAGATAGGGTGGGGGTAAAAAATGGCATCATTCTAGCTACTCTTTATTTTTTCTTGCATTTTTTTTCTTTGCAGCAGAGACTGTATTTTCCATCTACCCTAAGTAAGAGTTGACTATGGATTAGATAGCCTTTATTAAAATGACTCTTCTTTTGATCTTATGATGTAGAATCAATTACACAATTGAAAACACTTCATGAATTCTGAACACCTATTTTTTAAAAAAATTTCAGAATATTACGGGGTACAAATGCTTTTGTCACATAAATTGCATTTGCACTGCCCCAAGTCAAAGCTACAAGTGTGCCCATCCCCCAGACAGTGTGCACCGCACCTGTAAGATGTGACTTTACCCACCCTCCCTCCCCCCACCTGCCCGATGCCCTGTGAATATTACTGCCATATGTGAGCACCTTTTTTTTTTTTTTTGGAGACACAGCCTCACTCTGTTGCCCGGGCTAGAGTACCATGGCGTCAGCCTAGCTCACAGCAACCTCAAAGTCCTGGGTTCAAGCAGTCCTCCTGCCTCAGGCTCCCGAGTAGCTGGGACTACAGGCATGTGTCACCATGCCTGGCTAATTTTTTCTATAAATTTTTAGTTGCCCAATTAATTTCTTTCTATTTTTAGTAGAGACAGGGTCTCACTCTTGCTCAGGCTGTTTTCGAACTCCTGACCTTGAGCGATCCGCACGCCTCGGCCTCCCAGAGTGCTAGGATTTCAGGCATGAGCCACCATGCCCGGCCGTGAGCACCTACTTTTGAGTAACTTTTATTCAAACTCGGACTTTGAACCCCCTGAAGGTCTCTCAGGGAAGGTGGCTTAGCAAACTATTTTTGAGAGATACTGAGCCAGGAATGAACAGTCGGACTCCGGTCTGGGCAAAGTAGTGAGGTGGGTGAAGCACAATAAATTGTGTCCAATGGTAACTCTTTCCCCACCCTGAGACTAAGTGTCATTTCTCTATGAGGTCTTCCTAAGTCACTTCATCCGTAATCAGACATTCACTTAAGGTTCCTCGGGTACCCAACACAGTCTGGTAAGTGTGGAGCACACACAGCGTGACCAGCGCTCTCATCTCTAAAATGAGCATCTGCAATTAATGGCTCTAGGGCTCCTCTCTCCCTGTGGGAGGTGTTTGAAATGTTACTTTTCTTTCCCACCCCCAGCTTGGTTCAAAGACTTTTAATAAAGCAGAGGCAAAGAAATTAATGCTGACAGAGCTTTGACAGGCAGCCTCAGGGGTCCTCACAACGGCCCTCTGAGGCCAGCTATATCCTGTGGGTGAGGACACTGAGACCCCAGGAGTCTGTGGCCTAAGGTGCTTTTCACAACTGTTACAGCAAGCAGCAGACTAGGGATTCCTATCCAGGTTGCTCCCACTCCAGTGCTCCTCCCCTCCCACCCTCCGAGCAAGAAAGGCAGCCTTGGAAGCGTGGGATGGAGTAGAGTAGCTGAAGCGCCACCCTGTGCAGGACGGCGTCACCATAGCCCCAACCCACAGAACTTGCCTGGGTGCATTCATTTGCGTGAACTTCAGTCTCCTCACTTCAGCCCAGCCCTGCCCAGCTGTTTCCCCAGACTGAATTAGCTTCCTGAGGCTGCTCTACAAGCGCCACAACCTGGGTGGTTTACAACAACAGAAATCTATTCTCCCACAGTTCTTGAGGCTAGACGTCTGAAACAAGGTGTCAGCAGGGCCGTGCTCTCTCTAAAGGCTCTGCGGGAGGAATCCTGCCTTGCCTCTTGCAGCTTCTGGCGGTCGCCAGCAATTCTTGGAGTTCCTTGGCTTGTAGATGCGTCACTCCAGTCTCTGCCTCGGCCTTCACACAGTGTTCTCCCTGTGTGTCTGTGGCCAAATTGCCCTCCTGTAAGAACATTGGTCATTGGATTTGGGCCCACCCTTGTCTCAACTCGATTACATCTGCAAAGACCCTGTTTCCAGATAAGATCACACTTAAAGGTTCTGGAGGTTAAGACTTCAACAAATCTTTTGGGGGGACATAATTCAACCCATAACAGTCCCCAAGAACATTCATTGCAATATGTTTGCTCACATAGGCCTTCCTGGGTATCGGGCTCATCAGCTTTGTGTGCAAATATGAATCTGTGTTGAGAGATCTTCTCTGCTGCCTCTGTAAATCTCACAGCATACTCTTAGCATCCGTCTTCCCCCGTGTAATGTTGCATGTTAGTACTCAACCAATAAGCTAGTATTGTCAACCATCTACTGTCTAGACGAGATGTAGCCCACAGTACCACGATGTTATGTCCACGTCAAGTAGTTTTTCCACAGAAGAGCCCAAGTCTAGGAGTCAGGAGACCTGGCTTAAAGTAATGGCTCTGACACTAACAAGCTGTGTGATCTTGGGGGAGTCACTCAACCTCTCTGGGCCTTATTTTCTCACATTTAAAATAAGAAATCTGAACAAAATGCTGTCTAAAGTGCCGAGATTGCAGGTTTTCTTTCCTACCTGTACGAAATCCCTTACTATGAGGATCTCTTTTGGTTAGAAACAGTTTCCCGGAGGAAATCATTTTTAGCATCTTCAGGTTAGCAGAAAAAGTCCTTCAGGGATGCACTAGCTTCTACTTTAGCACCCTCTTCCTAACGCTGAGCTGGCTTCACCAACAAGGCAGAAAGAAGTGTGTTACACTGGCAGTAACGGTGGAGGCGGTAAATTTTAGAGAGGTGGTGTGGAGAGGAGTCGGGTTGTGGAATAGTATCCAAGTGTAGGGTTGCAGGGAGGGGTGGAGGGTAGGCTGGTCAGGGGGCAGGCCAGGGTTGGAAGAGGTGAGTGATGGTGGCCGGGATTCTGGGAGCGTGGCACTGCTCACTCATGTGGTCCAGGCAGCCGGGCCAGACCGGGACTTGGTGTCCAACATTAGGGTGTCAGGAGCCAAGAAGAGCCAATCCTTCTCTATTCTCTCTGGACAAAAGCGCTAAGAGAAAAAGGCCCTGCCACACACATAGGCAGCCTGGTAACTCTAACCTTGAGAGTTACTCTAGGAAAGAGTTACAAATCTCCCTGGAGAGAGAGTCCCACAGTTTACACACAATAAAGCCAGACCTCGGTGGTGTGGTTCGGGTACTCACAGCTAAGGAAGGTGGCTTTCCGCCTCTCTGAATTTCTCTTTTTTCTAAGTTATTGGCAGTTAAGAGGGTGGTGATATGGGTGGGAGGAAATGATTTCAGCTAAAACTGACAACTTGGCACTGAGGGTGTTATATTTTCCTTCCTGTTTCCTGGGGTAGATTCTGCTAGAACCTAGGGAAATCTTGGCAGGTTTGACCTGTTCTCCTGTCATTCCCGTCAGACCTTCACAAATTCCTTGGTCTGATCGGTCCTCCTTCACAGCCCTGGATCCTAGAGCACGGACTGCAAAGAGTCTTGGAGATCAGTGAGTCCAAACTCTTCGTTTACAGTTGAGGAAGCTGAGGCTCAGACACATGGAATGACTTGCCCCCAACCACACACCTACTTAGTTGGGGAGCCCAGGAAGAGCCCCCAGTTCTGCGTACATCACTCGCTTTCTACCCCTGTCTTTATTCACCTTCTGTCGCTCCCTGAACTGAACATGCTATGCCACGTCTCCACTTGATCAAAACGCTGGGTGTGCTTTATAAGAAGCCCGTAATGAAACGTTGTTTTGTAATAGGAAAATTGTCTTAAAATAGCAGCGAGAAGGAAAAAGTGAGCATGGAAGAGTGGCAAGGAGCCCAAAAGAGCGTTGGCTTTGCCGGTTTCACCCTTTTGTGTAAGGAGGCCTCTGTGGATGGCAGCGTGGCCACATTGGACCGGGACTTGTGCAATGTGCACGAACTGGCCTCTGTTCCATTCGTCTTCTACAAACCTTTGGGGTCATTTTCCCAGTGTGGCTTCCGCTCACATCCATGCTCATATTACTCTAAAGCCAATACCGTGTCATCGCATGGATGGGACTGAACCAACCCTGTTCCCAGCAGGACAGTTCCATCACCCAGAGAGTGATCTAAATGACAGCTCAGGAGTCCAGGCTGCTCCACACCCCCGCCCGCCCCGGTTCCCTCGGTTCCATCACTTGTGTGCCCCTGAAGGTGGCTGGCTTTGTACCGCACCTGTGGCATGTGAATGTGAAGACATTTCTAACCCCTTGGTCTTTCATCTTTCACTTCAGAATACCTGGGGGAGAAGCTGTGAATGCTTCTTCTTGGGCAAACATGCCGAGGCTTCTTTCTTTTATGCAAAGGGACAAAGAGTACCGAGGGCTGGGTTTGGCCCAAGAGAGGGATGTTACTTTCTCAAGGCAGAAAGCCTTCCCTCGCCTGACAATGTTGCAAAGAGCTTTTGAGGGCAGCAGAACTCCAGGATCAGGACAGGCTGTCCCTGTTTTGCGAAGCTGTGGGGGCCAAGACTTAGTTTGTACTTGGGCAATGGAATCTCCCAGAGAAATAATGCTTGGTAAGCTTTTTCTGTGGTTGGGAAAGGGTGAAATGAGAAAATACAGGCGAGAAGCTTAGCACAGAGCCTGCCTCATGGTATTTCCCAGGTGGAGGGAGGACAATGGACTTTCAAAGGTCTAGGGGTGCCTTTGGGGGAAAAAATTGTCATAGACTAAATTTGACTTTGACATTTCACCATGTCCCGTTAGCATACGTTCTCTGGGCCAGCTGTGCCACCCTAGTAGAACTTTCTTTCCTGAGTCTTTCCGGTTGGGGCTCACCAGGGAGGGCCTGTCTTCCTCTCCGACAGCGCCAACAGTTCACCCACTCGTCAGCTCCCGCTGTCCTCAGTGCAGCAGAGTGAAAAGCATTTGCATTTTGGAAAGATGTTTATTTACGTCACTGGCTCTTCGTTGTAGTATTTCCCAAACTCTGTCGAGGACCACCTGTATCAGTTAAAAAATGCTTATTGAAAATGTCGCTTCCCAGCCCCCATCCTGGACTTACTAGACCAGAATATCTGAGACTGGGTCCCAGAAACCCACATTTTTCACAAGCTCCCTGTGTGATTCTGATGCACAGAAAATTTGGGAACCTCCCTGAGTCCAGTTAGTGCAGGGGTTCCCAACCAGCAGTGACTTTGCCAGTCAGGGGATATTTGGCAATGCCTGGAGACATTTCTGGTTGCTGTAACTGGGAGTGGATGGGAGAGCTATTGGCTTTTCGTGGGTAGAGGCCAGGGATGCAGCTACACCTGCTGTAATGCCCAGGACTTCCACAACAAAGAACTCCAAGGGCCAACATGTCACTAGTGCTGAGAATGAGAAGCCCTGAGTCAGCGAGATGAAGTGCATAAGCCTGGGATGTGGAATACAAGGTAACAGTGAACAGAAGAATAAACAACGCACCAGTGATTCCTATAAATCTAACTCAAGCTACTTCTAATTTTCTTGTTTTCTTCTTTTTCCTCTTTTAAACCAAAAGACTCTAAAAATTATAGTTCACCACTCCACTCTCCACCCAAACAATACTCCTATGGCATCCACACCAGCATCTCAAGTGATGCGGATGAGAGTGGGGCAAATGAGCCCAATGTTGCTATGGGTCACTTGTAGTCAACTATGTCCACATTAGCAGCAGATTCTACTTTAACTCAGTGTACTCTGGGCTGAGTGGCCTGTAAGGCTGGCTTGGTATCCTAATCATGGTATCCTACCATTATTGGTACCTTCATATCCACAGGGAAATGCATAAAGAGTTTTTTAAATTTTTTTTTTTTAGACAGAGCCTCACTCTGTTGCCCAGGCTAGAGTGCCGTGGCATCAGCCTAGCTCACAGCAACCTCAAACTCCTGGGCTCAAGGGATCCTTCTGCCTCAGCCTCCCGAGTAGCTGGGACTACAGGCATGCGCCACCATGCCCAGATAACTTTTTCTATATATATTTTTAGTTGGCCAATTAATTTCTTTCTATTTTTAGTAGAGACGGGTCTCACTCTTGCTCAGGCTGGTTTCGAACTGCTGACCTTGAGTGATCCTCCTGCCTCGGCCTCCCAGAGTGCTAGGATTACAGGTGTGATCCACCGTGCCCGGCCCATAAAGAGTTTTAACAACTAACTTACAGGTAAACTTTAAAAACAAAGCCTGCCTTGGAGTTACACATGTCCTTGAGCCAGAGGGGAAGACATGCCAGATAGTAAGAGACTTGAAAAACCCATGTGCAGTAAGAGTAACCTCAGAAATTAGATTTTTTTTTTCCTCCATGTCATCAGAGAATAATTTATATGAATCATGTACTGGGAAATGGTGAAATGCGTAATTCAAACTTAATTTGTTCTAAACTAATGCCAATTCTAGGTCCTTGAAAGGCCATTGTCCTTCCCCCTTCTCTCTCAGAGTGGTTCCTTTAACCCTGGACTCAGAACTCATCTGATACATTACACTACAAAGTTCTGTTTCATGATGAGTTAAGCTACCCAAGGTCACAGAGCTTGGCAGCAGTAGAGCAAGGACTGAAATTCAGGTCTCCTGACTCCCAGGCCAGTGCTCTTAAAACTACGCTGTGTGAATAAGACACAATTCTTTCATGAAGAGGTTACAGTGGGAAAGGAAAACAAAGGTGTTCACACAAGTTACTGTAATATAAGACAGGTATAATAAATGACCCGAAAATGATACAAGTAAAGCATTATGGGATTTTAGGGAAGAAAGGGGACACTTTCCACTTGAGATAATTGGAGAAGGTTTCGAGAAGGAAGAGGCATCTTACCTGAATCTTGAGAAATGGGTAGTGTCTCCGTAGACAGAGAGGGAGAGAGCATTGCAGACGAATTGAAGGCATGAGGGTGGGACAGCAGGGGACATATATGGGGAACAGTGAGTGGTTTGACTTGGTTGGACGGTACATGAGGTATGTGTAGGAGATCAGAGGGAAAATAAGGTGAACCGATACAACAAAGTTGCATAGTACCTGGGAAGTTGGGTTTCCAACAAAAGGAAATGCAGAGGGTATGCTTTAGGGGGACTGGGCTCCGGTGCTCAGAGAGGATGGGAGAGGAGGGAGACCAGACTAGAAGCAGAGTGAGGACAGACGCCACGGCACGGGAATGAAGGGAAAGGTGGGACACCAAAGGGAGGAAGAATCCACCGGCTTCTTGTCTACTTGGAAGTGCGGAGTCCAGGTGACTGAGACAGGCAGGAGAGTGAGGGGTGGGAAGGGTCTGGAGGTTGGGGTTGAGTTCCATTTTGTGTGTGCTGTGCTCAAGGCGACCTCAAAGCATCCAGGTGGAAATCTCCAGCAGGAAGCAGAATAGTTAGGACTGAGGAGAAACCGTTTCTGCTGCCGTTGTCATTGAGGCCCACAGAAAGCACGAGGCTGCCAAAGGGAGCGTGTAGAGCAGGATTTAGGTATTCTGTGGAAGGGGAGGGAAAGTTTGAGCGGCCTGAGAAGTGTGCTCAAGAGAGGACAAGTCATCTAGGGAGAGGGAGGAGAGAGTTTCAAGGAGAGAGAGGTTGGTCCAAACCACATCAAAACCCTGGAGCGTTCAAGGAAGGTGAGAACTGAGAAAGCCACGGAGTTTGGCCATTGTCTTCCTACTCCCCTGTCCTCTAGGACATTAACTTCAACCATTGCCCACCAAACACACCATTGGATACCCCGTACCACCACTGTCTGTCATCACCCACTCAAGGAACAGGACCCCCCATTGTCCAATCAGAAATCCGGGATCCGTTCCCGACCACGCACTGTCCTGCGCCACGCAGGTTTCCCTCGTCAAGTCCTGTCAACCCCACGTTATGGCCTTCCTCACCCCTTGTCTTCTGTTTCCACTGCAGTTTCTAAGGTGGGGACTAGAATATATAGTATTTTAAAACTTATTTGACCAGCTTGTTATGGAACTAGAATTCTATGAAGCACAGGTTAAGAAACTCTACCGTTGTAGCTTTTGTTTGAAACCAGGAGGTGGATCATCATAATACCAGGTAGCAAATGATACCTGCCTATAAAAAATAGTCAGATATATCGGTGCAGTGAACTCTGAGAGGTGCAAATGTCTTCTAGCTGGGTGGTCAGGGAGAGCTTCCCAGGGAGATTGTCTTTGACATGGTCTCTAAAGATTGGATACAAGTTTAACCATAGAGAATATATATATATATATATATTTAAAAGGGCATTCCAGATGGAAGGAATATAGGTAAGGAATACAGCTTGCGTACAAGGGAGAGCACTGATTTTGGTTTGGCTGGAGTAGAGGCTGCTTGGAAAAGACTGGTGGATAATAATGCTGAGATTTGAGCCAGACGATAGCAGGTCTTAAATATCAGGTTAAGGAGCTGAGATGTTTGAGCAAAGGCACCAGGATTGTTCTGCGCTAGAGAAAGGAGTGACTGGAGGCGGGGAAGCCCTTTAGGAGGTGATTATAGCAATAATCAAGGTGAGAAGTGTGTATATTATGGTCTTGATCAAGGCAACGAAGGAAAGAAGTGGAGCTATTACAGAAGAATAATTTGATGAAGAGGGCAAAGGGAGAGGGTAGAATTCAGGGCAGTCTGTCTGAGGTTTTGTGCTAGATGGCCTAGGGTAGGTGCGGAGATGAAAGTCACGGGACCACAGAGGGAGAAGCAGTGTTGGGAGGGACCATAAGAAGGTCCATTTCCAATGTCTTGAGCTCGAGGTGGCAGAGTCGTCTCGATGACAGGGAGGTGGCTAGCAGGCAGGCAGAGTTGGGGAGGACATCCGGCCTGGTGGGCACTCTGTGGCTCATGCCAAGCGATAGGGCATCCTTATCAGACAACTGGTCTGCTACGGCAGAGAGATTTTAGGTGGTTTTCGAGGGTGATAGAGAATGGAGTGTTTCCTCATGTTAGGTAGTAGAAGGCCTCTTCTCTGACATTATTGAGATTTGTCATTGTAGAAGTAAAATAAAAATGTTACCTATATACTTTTGACACTTAAACTTATATAAATGAGCTTTTGTGTTGTAGGGTCAAGGCCCTTTCTCTGAATTTTAGAGAGACAATGATTCATATCGCCTTTCGTTGTTCTTGCATAAATTCCAGCCACAGTGCCTCATCTACATTCCTCCTTTCAGTTTCTTCAGAGGGATGAGCGCTTAGGACCATCTTCAAAGCAATCTGAGTGCAGAGCCAGTTTCATTTTTTAAATATGTCTTTTATAGTATTCTTGTCTACCTTTAGCTTAATATTATTATTATTATTTTTTTTTTTTGAGACAGAGTCTCACTTTGTTGCCTGGGCTAGAGTGCCGTGGCATTAGCCTGGCTCACAGCAACCTCAAACTCCTGGGCTGAAGCAATCCTTCTGCCTCAGCCTCCCAAGTAGCTGGGACTACAGGCATGCGCCACCATGCCCAGCTAATTTTTTCTATATATATTTAGTTGGCCAATTAATTTCTTTCTATT
>CAUYRT010057732.1:0-24171 GCA_963574885.1 Lepilemur ruficaudatus | reverse complement strand
TGGCGTCAGCCTAGCTCACAGCAACCTCAAACTCCTGGGCTCAAGCGATCCTTCTGCCTCAGCCTCCCGAGTAGCTGGGACTACAGGCACGCGCCACCACGCCCGGCTAAATTTTTCTGTACATATTTTTAGTTGGCCAATTAATTTCTTTCTATTTTTAGTAGAGACAGAGTCTCACTCTTGCTCAGGCTGGTTTCGACCTCCTGATCTTGAGGGATCCTCCCATCTCGGCCTCCCAGAGTGCTAGGATTACAGGCGTGAGCCACTGCGCCCGGCCTCTTCTGTTTATTTTTAACACGTATAACTGATGTGCAGTATGCGTCTGAGTGTCTGAACTGATCTGCAGGGGGCTTTATTTCCTTCGGGAGACAGCAGCTGTGGTCCGCTCTCGGGGCCAGCACCCCCGGCGTTGCCCAGTCCACAACGCAGAACCCACGGCCTGCAGGGACTCACCCTCTCCTGGCTCTGTCAGAAAACAAGGGTCAGCTCGCAGTCACTGCCAGATTTTCAGTGGACTGTGATACTTTTCGATGAAGGGTACTGATTTTTTTTTTCGAATTTTAAAACTGCAAGAATCTCGTCAGACCAGACCAAAGCAGGATTGATCTGGAAGGCCGTGCTGAGATCTCTCAGAGCCGTGTACTCTCCCGGCTCACTCAGGATGGGCAGGGCGAGCTCAGCACGTCTTAATTCAGTGAGGCCGGACTCATCCCTCTTCTCCCAAAGGTCGCTTTTCTCCCTCCTGAGACAGTCACGCACCTGTCACGGCCTCTCCTAGCGGGTCGTGCGTGTGTCTGCGACAGGCATCGTAACTCCATCCCAATTGCGACGTTCCGACCGACGGAACGGAACATGTTCTGAATATGTAATCGGCCGACAAATCAGAAACCACCAGCATTTTAGAAACGTTTATAAACACAACTTCAATAAATGTTTTTCTATCACAAAATAAAGATGAGAGAGATTGTAAAGAACAAATTCAAATGTCGTCTCTCTCTCTCTCCTTGGCATTTTCTGCCTCTCGTCGCCTGGGCTGACGGCCGGGACACCCGCCCTCTGTCTGACGGTGAGCAGGTCCTGATTACATCTCTTAAGCGCGCCCCACGGAATTGGCTTCTTCTCTTCATTTGATAGCATCGGTGTCTTGATTTCCTTTGCTCTTTAAACCTTCCGTCTATTTTACAGAATCGTAAAGGAGGGGAGCGGGCCATAAACACATGGCAGTGGAAGCAGAGGACAGAGACGCACATTCTGTGACGGACCCTCGTCCCCGGCCACGGCGCAGCCACCAAGGAGCGTGCACGCGGTCAAACCCGCCCCCACACCGCACGGAGGAACGGGAGGGTGGACGGGCCATTCCCTAGTACGGTGACCTGAAATGTGGGAACGGGGGGAGGGAAAAAGAAAAGAAAGGAAGGAAGATGCCAGAGGGTATCAGAAAAGGAAAAACAAAAAAACATGAACGGAAAATTATGAGTTAAGGGGGATAAGACATGTCCGTATTCACTTCATAGAAGTCCAAAAAGAGTGAAAAAATAATCGTTGAAAGTTTGTTCAAAATAGAAATGAGAGATGTCATTTTAAGTGCTCGGATGGGACACATAAGTTAGAAAAGGCAAAACCCACACTTGCGTATTGATACCTCATAGAGAAGCCAAGGGCAGCAAAGGCACAGAGAAAACCCTCCCATCTTCAAGCGGAGCCCGCAGGTCGCCTGCGAAGGAACACGGGGCCTGAGAAGACAGCATCACAGCTCTCAGCAGCAGCCCTGAGCCTGGGGAAAACCTTTGCACTTAGCATTGTGCATTCAGCCAGATTCTTATTTAAATGTGAAAGCAAATTAAACGTATGTTCAGGCACACAAAACATCAGAAGATTAATTATAGAAAGATCCACCTTGACAACATTCTTGAAGGAAGACCAAATAATTACGTCCCAGCGAGTTCTGCAAGCGCTATGGGAAGCAAGGCTGATCAGACAAGTCAGTAAAACTTTTTATATAAAAAAGTAAGAGCAAAAGAAAACAAGAGGGGTAAGTCCACATTCACCAGAGCTAAAATTGTGAAATTCTTTGTGATATGAACATGCAAGAGGCAGAAAGAGAAGCTATCAAAAAATATGATAATACGCCGAAAGTCTTCTTTTGTTAGGTGGAAGATATGTGTGTCTTAAAAATAAGATTAAAGTGACAGTACAGAAATAGAGAAATATATCGTCGAGGTGGAACAAAAGCATTAAATTCGTTAAGATGCCGACTGTCAAGTTGATCTACCGATTAAGTGCAAACACGAACAAAATCCCAGAAACTGTCTTTAAGAAATAGATAAACTGGGGGACGGACGGGCCTGAAGCTCTGACTCGGGCGGGGCAAAGGCAATATGTGAAGCCTAAACATTTGCGCTCCCGCAATACGCTGAAATAAAAAGTAAATAAATAAAAAAGGAATAGCTACGCTGCTTTTAAAATCTATGTGGAAATGTAAAAGATGCAGCGTAGTGAGAACAGTCTTGAGAAGGAAGAATAAATCTGAGGGACCAACACTGTCTGGCTGCAAGACAAGGACAGACAGGCGACCGGGGGGATGGACCGGGAGACGGGGCGCAGGAGCGGGCTGTCGCAGACGCTGCCGGTTGATTTCTGTCCCAGGTGCCGAGTCAGGCCAATGGGGCAAAGAAAGTATTGTTGACAAATATTGCTGGGACGATACAAAGCCAGATGGGGAGGGAATGATCTTGGACCTCAGCTCACTGCAACACAGAAATCAATCCAAGGCCCAGTCACGGACCCAAAGGTGAAGTCAAAAATCATAACGCCTCTAGGAGAAAGAAGAATAAAACAGTTGTACAGCCTTGAGGGAGGCAGAGTATTCTAGGAAATGACACAAAAAGTAGGACCCACAAAAAAATGGAACTGGTTGCTTTGACTTCATCAGATTTTTTTAAAAAATGATTAATCAGAAGATTAGTATCATGAAGAAAGTAAATCAATAAATATCATGAAGAAAGTCAATCAGTAAATCACAAAATTTGGAAAAAACTGTAGCACATACATCTGATATGCATATGTAAAACTTTTTGAAAGTTTGATCATAAAAAGATAATTTTTTAAAATGAGCAGAAGATTTAAACAGGCAGTCAACAAAAGAAGACATGAATGGCCAATAAGCACCTAAAAAGATGTCCAATAACATTAATCATCAAGGAAGTGAAGATGAAAATCTCTGTAAGACACCCTCGCGCTCACTGAGAGACTCACATCGCTGGCAGCAGGTGTCTCATGGGGGAAGTGGACGGCTGGCCGTCGGCACATCCCCAGTGGAAGCGTAAGATGATGGGATACCTTGGACAGCCGCGTGTCAGTCTCTCGTGCGGCTAAGCGCGCCTGCGCCCCGTGACTCGGCACGCCTGCTGACGGATTCTCACTTGGAAGAAATGGAAACACATGACGAAGAATAAACCAGGCACAAGAGTGTTTACAGTAGCTCTAGTCATAATTGCCCAAACTGGGAATAACCCAAATATTCACTGAAAGGGGAATGGATTATTAAAAATTATGATTTATACATTCATAGAACGGAATGCTATTTAGCAATAAGAAGCACCGCACAGATAATTACAAATGTGAATAAATCTCAAAGCAATAATGTCAAACAACAGAAGCCGGACACAAAAGACCTTGCGCTGTAGAATCATTATTGTTTTTTGGATCAGGAGTGCACGACTAGGAAAAGGCATCTGTAGAAGTCAGGATATTGTCACCTCTGGGGACAGGACAGACTGACCTGGAGTGGCCTCGAGGGTCTCGGGCAATGCGAAGGTTCAGCGTTATTCGAGGTGGTGGCTACAGAGGTGTGAGCAATTGTCCAAACCCACCCAACTAAGGACATAGACGCATACATTTATTGTAAGTTACTTTTATCTCCATTTAGAAAGATCAATAGAGATTAATAAACATAAGTATGGGTTTCTAATTTTAGGAAACCATCATGAGCATAGAAATAAAATGTAAAATTTTAACTTGTAATTTAAACCTGATCTGTTTCATCAGAATGACGAAAGGGAAATGAAAAATAAACAAGTATAGTAAATTAGACACATACATTTAAGACAAATAAATCATACTATAGCAGTAGTTACAATAAATGAATATTTGTTAATTTGAGCAACAGAAAAACAAGAATTCCAGGTTGGATTTGAAAAAAAAAAAAATCCATCATTCCAAAAGAATCAAGAAAGCTTAAATAGAAGAATGAAAAATGCCTACCATGAAAATAGTACCCATAAAAAATCTAAAATGACAACTATAATATTTGACTAAATAAATATCAAAACAAAAATGTGTGAAGGAAAAAGAGGAATGTGACACTAATAAAAAGAATATGTAACCACCGAGAAAATGTAGTTACTTCGCAATGTATCCTCAAAATATACAAAAGCAACCGACAAACTGGGGAGAGAGACAGGTTTCAACGCCCGCCTTCCTCACCCGCGGGAGACAGAAATGAGCAGCGGCAGAGACCATACGAGCAACGCAGTGAATAAACTCCAACGGTTGAACCTGGAACTCGCAGCCTCGAGAACAAGGGACTGTCTCCCGGTGACCTGGCGCCTGCTCACGGCTGCTTCTCACCTGTCTGCAGTGAGACGGACGGAAAGGTCGAGATTATTAATAAATTGTGTAACAACTTGTCGTTGTGAGACATACAATTACATAATCACTTTCTCTAGCCCTGCATTTTACTGAATTTTGAAAAATAATGGTTTGAGATGGATTGGAAATCAACAAAAACCAAAAGAAAAAAACTGGTCCTTTCCCACAAAAGGTTTGAGAAGTGCAATTTTTGAGCATGCAAGGGAGAGGCACATTAATTCACTGCACAAATGAATCTTCAATCAAATGAAAAGAGCTATTAATAGTATCATAAAATGTGTCCTCCCACCACAGTGAATAAAACTAAAAGTTCATTTAAAAAACTCAAAAAACTCCTCTATTTCTAGAATTTCAACAACATGCTGAAAAGGAAATGATAAAGGAAATTGTGAAATACTCAGAACTGAGCAACATAAAGCATTATATTTAAAAATGTGTGGGACACATCTAGAATCGTCTGTCAAGCAGAATTTATATGTTAAGAAAACATTTTCATGAGGCAAGAGAAATTGGAAACAAATGAGCTAATTGAAGGCAAAGTATGTTGAATTTATTACATTAAAATAGAGATTGATTTTAATGAAAAGCACATGGGCGAAGTTAACGACAGCCTGAGAGGATATATTTGCCATATCTAAGCCCAACAAGGGACCATATTATCTAGAATATGCAAGAAATGCCTATAAATCAAAAAGAAAAAACACAATAGATATGGAGACAAAAAAAAAAACATTAAAAGGCAATTCGTATGAAGGGGGAGCCCAGAGGCCAGCAGGACATGGGAAGATGCTCCCGTCCCTGAGGAGTAGTGAAATGAACGTCAGACCCGCAGGGAGATCTCACGCTGCAGCCCGCAGCCGCACAGGCATCAGACAGCTGCGTGGCGAGTGTCGTCGTCAACCTGTAGGAAAAAAACACCTTGGCCCTCGGTGATCCCAGGGGGAATCGAAACCTTCTGCAGGGTGAGATGACCGCTCGCCCTACTGACTTAAATTCAGTGAATGTAAAAGCAGGGAGTGGGACGGCGGTTCCCAGAGTCTGGGGGTGCAGGGAAGGGGAGACGCTGGTGAAAGGTACAAACGCTCAGTTAGACGAGAGGGGGAGGTTTTTCTGAGGTCCGTTGCGCAGCATGGCAACTATGGGTAATAATAGTAGATATTTCAAAGTTGTTAACAGAGTAAATAAATTTCAGATACTCTCACCACAAGAAAGGATAAGTTTTTGAGATGCTGGTATGTTAGTTAACTTGATTTCATCCATCCACATTGTACGTACATATGTTATCTTTGCATTGTGCCCCATACATGTACATAATTACCATTTGCCAATGTACAGTTTTAAAATACATTAAAATCAATAAGTAGAGTTAGTGTATATATATGTTGCCTGCCCCAGTAATTTCGCTCCCAGGCACCAACAACAGAGGAAACACAGGGACACACGCACAAGAGGGTCTCCCGTGACGTCACACGCGGGAACAGGGAGTCGGGCGAATTCCAGCTGTCCGTGCTCTGGGAAAGGTGAGTAAAACGGCACGTCACACACGGTGGAAAATGAGCAGTCACATGTCGAGGACTGTAAGGATATTTTGCAACGTGGAGCAATATTTAAAATAGAGCACGAAGCAGGAGAAGCCAAAAACAGAGAGAGGCCTTGTGTGTGCGCTGAGAAGTAGGATGTTAACCGGTGCCTGACTGTGTGAGAAGCCACCACGCTGTCTCCCACAGGGCGGCACCGTCTTGTACGCCCACCCGCAAAGCCACCAGCGCCAACGAGAGCCCGTGCACACAAGAGGCGTGACGGGCTCCGTGAGGTCGCACGGCAGTGGGAGGGCCACTTCTCCCCCACCGCGGGGCTGTAGGGTGGGAGGATGAGAGCAGGGAAGGGGACATATACACACGGGGACGGGCCGTGGGGGCTCGCCCAGACAACTGAAGAAACTGAGTCAGGAACCGAGGAGTTGGAGTAATGGGATGCTGCACCCCAAGGAGCCAAAACCGGAACCGGCCCTTAGCATTGCCCGATTTTGTGAGCCGGGACGCAGCTAAGCGCAGTGGACGCGGGAGATTCTCCGCAGTGGGACGTTGCCCTCCCTGCAGCGTGGCCGCAGCGTGGCCGGTGCCAGCAGTGCTCCTGCAAGGATGCCACTGCTCCAAGCCACCAGTTGCTGAACTCCTCATCTTGGTGCAGGAGCAGACTTGGAGGGTCCGTTCTCTGAAAAGCTGTAATGAGAAGTGATTGATTACATGCCTAAGAATAAATGAAGCCTCTAAAATATCCAATATGACCATTACCTCCCCGTGTTTAGACCTTTTCAAACTGTCTCCATACACCCTGCCGGGTGACAAAAGCATGGCAGAGGCTAGGGGAAAATGGCGGAAACCAATCAGTCATAATGAGACCTTTGAATTAAGTGATCTACATGGCAGCGTTACTTCCTTCCCAAATCCTAAACTGCTCCCTGCTTCGTACAGATAATGGCTTCGGAGGAGACCAGGAAAGCATTTACAAGGAAGGGCGGTAAAACCAATAATTTGTTTATGTGGACATTTTTTGCCGAACAGCACACTGGGGAAACATCTCCAAAACTAAACAGTGCAAAGGCAATGGCGGTGCATTTGTTTCTCTCTCCTACAGACGCGTGTCAATCACAAATCGCACCATTTAAAAGGCAGTCCTGGAGCCAGCAAGGCAAATGGCCCTATGCCGTAAAAATGCAAACTTGCACCCCGTAGCTGCTGTCTCCTCCCCGGGACCATGGCTAGCTCAGGGACGTCTCGTGACAGGTGAGGCACACAGAACACAATTCGCCACCGCCAAGAGGATGTGAGTTTTTCCTCTTGGAAAAAAAAGCTCAGATGGGACGGCTGGCTGGGGCCAGACCATGCTAGAAGTTTCCAAGACCTTCCTGCTCCGGCTGAGGAGCGGGCCCCACCTGAGGCTGGACACACGGCTGCCCACCTGTGTGGCAGGAGGAGGAGCTGTGCTCTACCTTGGGAGGGGAGAGTGGGACACAGGGGTGATGCCACACACTTCCTTCCTCCTCCCCACGCTTTTAGGGTGTGTGGGTCACACAGCCAGGCCTCGCATGGAAAATCAGAGTGCAGGATGGCCCTGGCATGGAGTCGGGCCAAGAACTCTCTGGCATGTACCAGGCTCGGTGGCAGGAGAGGGATGTGTTGCCAGCTGGCGAGTCCAGCACAAGAATCCCCCCAGTCTGATACCTCAGCCGGAGGCTGAACAATTCCCGAGAGCTCCAGCACTGGCAGGGCCAACGGAAAGGACCAGAAGGGCTCAGGAGCCACGCAGATTGGACCTTAATGAGAAGACGCATGTTTACCTGGAGCTGTGAAACAGCTGGATGAGGGATTATACCTTGGCGTAGATGGAATCTCACTCGTCCAGTCTTTTTTCTAACTCCCTTTTTTCCAGTAAACAAAACAAAACTACCTCGGGAGACGTGGTTAATTACAGAATGTGCTGTTTTACATGTAGTGAAATTTCAATTAATAAAAAAGTTAAGGAGAGTGATCTTCCCAGGAACGGATTAACTGCTCAGCAGAGGATTCAGCAGAAACTATTCCATGTCAGTCTTAGTGCTGAGAACCTTTCTGAAGCTCACCAGTTCCATCCCCTTGCCTCTCCGAGCAGCGCGGCGCCCAGCAGAAGCATCTGAGATGTTCCCTGCACTCACTCACCCGTGGGAGGGCGAGCGAATGTCTGCTCCGCGGCAGGACCCTGGGAAGATGCTAAGATACGAAGGTAACAATTTCATGCACAGCGTAAAACTAGAGTCTGATTTGTGACCTGCTGAGATGGCCCCTGCTCCTTCACGGACGCATCCGGGTCCCGCACAATGGGTATCAGGGGCGGCATCCTGCATTTTACCCCTGCTCTTTTACTTGGCAGTCGGGGTCTGTCCTACCTGGTGTTCCTCTGTGAATTGTTTTCTGGTTGAGGGCGTTTCCTGTCCCTGTCCCCAGCTCAGGATTTCGGTTTACCTCATCCCTGCCGCACTCCTCTGTTCTTCCCTGGCCTTTAAAACAAAACGCTGATGTATCTGAAACATGAAAATCAGACGACTATTTTCTGTGGCAAGTTGCTCTACTCTTCCCACTGCCTCCCCCCACCACACGCTCCATTCAGTAAAACTCGCCGTTGCTAAGTTAGGGTGCGTTTGCTTAGCCCTGTCCACCAACAAACACAGCTACTCCAGCACACACAGCTACTCCAGCACACACAGGAACTCCAGCATACACAGCTACTCCAGCACACACAGGAACTCCAGCACACACAGGAACTCCAGCACACACAGCTACTCCAGCACACACAGCTACTCCAACACCCATAGCTACTCCAGCACACACAGCTACTCCAGCACACACAGGCACTCCAGCACACACAGCTACTCCAACACCCATAGCTACTCCAGCACACACAGCTACTCCAGCACACACAAGCACTCCAGCACACACAGCTACTCCAGCATACACAGCTACTCCAGCACACACAGCTACTCCAGCACACACAGCTACTCCAGCACCCACAGCTACTCCAGCACACACAGCTACTCCAGCACACACAGGAACTCCAGCACACACAGGTACTCCAGCACACACAGCTACTCCAACACCCATAGCTACTCCAGCACACACAGCTACTCCAGCACACACGGGCACTCCAGCACACAAGGAACTCCAGCACACACAGGTACTCCAGCACACACAGCTATTCCAGCACGCATAGTTATTCCAACAAACATAGGTACTCCAGCACACACAGCTACTCCAACACACACAGCTACTCCAGCACACACAGCTACTCCAGCACACATAGGTACTCCAGCAAACACAGCTACTCCAGCACACACAGCTACTCCAGCACACACAGGTATTCCAGGTGCAGCTGACAGGGTTTAGCAGTTTTGTTTCGGATCGCCATGAGAACTTCCCTGATAGTATGTCTCTGTCGTTTCAGAATCATGACTCAGCATGTGGTTGCGCATCCCTGGAGAGTAAGTAGAGTCATCCCGCAGAGGGAGAGTCCACGCAGGCTCCGCGTGGAGTGGCCGGGCTGTCTCCGCCCCTCTGCAGCCCTGAACAGCTTTTATGGAACATTTGTTGTTCCTTTAGAGTCTCGTTTTGCTCAGACAGACTCATGGCATGTCTGTTCTTTGGAACGTGTGTATCTACCCACCTCTTTCCCCTGGGCAGGGCAGATGTAGCTGGCGTGAACCCGGCAGGGCTGTCCTTCCGTGAGCCACCGCCCTGTGTCTGATGCCCCACTGGGTTTCACTGGGTTTTACTTGCACTGTTTGTCTTGAGGAAACTGAAAGCCACCCAACGCCTTTCTTTCATTAACCACTCGGTGTTTGAGCCTAGACCCCTGTTGGATGTTTTTTCCTTGGTTTTAGAGATGCCCAGGTACAGCTGTTCACGAGCCATTTCAATGGGCAAATGTGAGCATCCCTTTAGCTCAGAAATGCTCCTCTATTATTTTTTTAGTTACTTTCCCCTTTTGTCCCTTTTCTGCGTCCGGAATGCTGATCACTTTACTTTGCAGCTCTCAGACCTGGCGCCTGCTCCTCTGTTCTCTCCCCCTGCGTCTGTCTCTTGCTGTCTTATTTTAATTCATTTACAGGCCACCAATTCCTGGTGTAAGTGTCATCTTCCTCTTTAGCTGACACCCCAACTGGGCTGACTTTGGCTTTGCTCTGTTGGTCAGTTCAGGTCCGTTCCTGCAAGGCTCCCAGGTCCTGTCAGCCCAGAGGGGACAGCCAGAGAGCAGGTGTGTGCCCTGCGCTGGCTCCTGCCTGCCCACCCTTCCCCCGGCGCTCAGGGGGGTGCACAGGTGGGCCTGGGTGCTGAGAGGCAAGGAGAAGGCAGAGTCAGAATCTCAGAATCTCCACAAAAGTCAAGGTGAAAAGTTTAAAAGTACAGAAGGTTAAGGAGAATCTAAAAGGAACTAGAGAAGACACAGATACACACACACATGGACACACACTCACACATACACACACACACACATATCAGAGCAGAGCGCCATCACAGCAGCAGACTCCTAGAAAAGATGCAGAGTAAGGGATTTCTTTTTGACATTTTACTCTATGCCACTGTGGGAGCTGTGGAAACAGTCTTGGGCCTCTGGCACTGAGCTGGGGGTCCCACTGTGGTGTCTGGGATTCAGAGCGGGATGCGAAGAGGACAGGCGGAGGGAAGGGCTGGTCCTTCTGGGTCCCACGGGTGAGGACCCCGGGCCTCCATCTGACTCTGCCGTGCCCAGGCCCCCGAGGCGCTGCCGTGCCGTCACGGTGGAAGCCCACATTCCTCCAGACTTGCCGTTCTTACAGGACGTGAGCCCCCAACCCCACTCCACCCCACGGCCACCAACGTCCTCACATCCGTATCCTCAGAGCCCGGCAGGCCTGACTCCGGCTAGTCCGTACCCCACCCCCGCACCCGCACCCCAGCACCACTGCATCCCTCTCCCAGGGAGGCCCGTGATGTCACATCCGCTACAGGCAAGCCAGCCCAGGTGACACCGGGGCCAGGACCCCAGGGGCGTGTGAACTCACCTTACACGTCCTCCTGAGCCTGGTGACAGCGTGGGGGCAGCTGCCCATTGCTGGTGGCAGCACCTGCCTCCCACCTACACCAGCACGGCGCTTCCAGCCACACTGCCGGAAAACTGCCCTTTTCTTGGGGAGAAATGCCACGACCAAGAGCAAACTGGGTGTAAAGTCGCACAAAAGCCGTTCAGAAAGTACGAGCCATTCTGCGTTCCCTGGAACCGAAATGCAAGTGTGTGTCAAGAGTTAAAATTCCATTTAGGCTGAAGAGCCACTGGCCTCACTGACCTTTCCCTAAATTATCCTACTGTTATCCTGACTCCTGGAAGTAACGCAGCAAGAAGCAGGTGGGAGAGCTGTGATCAGGACTTGCATGAACACGGGGTGCGGGTAGCGTGTTGGGCAGGGTCTCTCCCCATGAAGGCTCAGCCTAACCCAGAGCCCGGCCTCGCCCTCTTGGTGGCTTACGGGGCTTTACGCGAAGCGCAGTTGACATTGAATTTCTCTGTTTCTCGTTCCGAAAGCCCCTAAAGAGAGGCACCTGCAAAGCCGCCCGAATAGCGGGAACGTTGGAACGGATGTTATTTAGGCATTTCCACACAACGGAGACTTCTGAGAGTCCCCGACGCCCGATTATCCCAACCGTTACTCCGAAGTTTCCTCAACGCATGATAAACGCAGACAATATTGACTTGAATAAAACCACAATTATTTCGGACACAGGTGACGCCAGTCAAAGGAGATGTCCCGGCAACCAAGTACCACGTTCTGAGGACCCCGGTGAGCCAGTAACCTACCTTTGCGCTTACATAGAACCGATTAGGAAAGTAGTAACTGCATGACGAGGGCTGTGTCCTCTGTGGGACATTTCTAGATCAAAAGCATACAGTGTGCGTGTTTGCTAGCACGCCTGGCTTCCACCCGCCCTGCTCAGACGGTAGGGAGGTGCAGTCAGGGCAGGGAGAGCATCCTTCCACAGGGACTGTGGTTTGTTTTTTGAAGTACAGGCCGAGGATAATCGCAGCAGTGGTCAGAAACTGCAGGGACTCTGCCCATTGTTTTTTCTGTGCTCTTTTACAGTGAACGTGCAAACACAACCCACAAACGTACCTTCTGATGAATTCCAGCTTAAAAAATAAATTTACGTGAATCAAAGACAGCAGGTTTATGCGCTAAGACGCTTCTTCACTTTGTCTTTAATGCATTTTCTGTGCTTACACTTACCTCTGTGCCTTGGTGATAATATGAGGTTTAGATTAATCAGAAGAGTTTGGAAGACCAGGCCAAGCCCAGTTCAAGAATTCAATATTTTCATATTAAAAGCAGGCAAATGCCTTTCTACTGTGTCCAAATAATACATATTTTAAGAAGGAGAAAAATAACCTTTGGTGTCAAGAAAAGCAGCTCTGATGGCTGACAGCCATCTACAGAGGAGCTGTGATCTCTTCTGAAAGGGACGTTAGATAATTAAAATGAGAAGCCAGAAATTAATAACGCTTTCTCTCCGCGGCCCGCCCTCTCCCTGACACGCGGAGGCGGGGTGGATGGAAGGCGCCACTCATGGCACCTCAGGATTCAGCCGCCGGGAAGGCCGGAGACAGAGAAGGTCCAGTGGCAATGCCGGCCCCGCCCTGGGAGGAGAAAACGGCCGGGAGTGAGTCTGCCTCGGCCCCACAGGGATGTTCTGGTGAGGGTCACAGTCCACAGAAGCGGCTCAGGCCACCGGCCCCTTGTGGAGTCCCACCCCTGAGCTGGGGGGTGCTGACTCTCCCCCGACCCCCACCCCCAGCTAGAGAATGCGGAACTCCCTACGACCCCACCCCAACCACGCTTGGGGTCACTGCAGTGGTTATTGCCCATGCAGACAGAAGTGTCCCAGACTCAGTTGCCTTTGGGCCCCATCCTTGCCAAGAAGACCTGCAAGGACAGGGAGGTCCCCTGCAGACAGACGCCTCTGTCAGGCCTGGAGATCCAGCTCAAGCAGAGTTCTCCTTTCAATTTAAGAATGTTTTAATTATAGTCTATTAGAAACATACAGAAAATAAGTAACATTCCCATACTCACCCCAAAACTTAATGTATGTTAGTATTTTTCCATATTACATCCAAATGCCTTTATTTTTAAAGATATGAAACCTTGTGAAACATATTTTATGGGGCCATGGAGACTTCCAGAAACCTCGGTAAAGAACACTTCTAATTTAAGCTGCCGCCAGGACTCTGGGATCGCAGAGTTGTTGAGGACCAACTTCTCTCCCCTCACCGCTTCGGAGACCTTTTGTGAAACCTGTTCACATTCAGTGGTGGTGACTTCCGTGATTCTACCTCACAGCTAAGGTCGTGAGACTCTCGGTGTGGGACAGCTGACCCTCAGACCCAGCTAGAGCTCCAGGGAATGAAACACTCCAGACTGAACTCGTGCAAATAAATGATGCGATCTTAGGACCCCAAAAGGCTACTCATGGAGAAAGAGTTTGAATCTATAACATCCTTATTTTGTACTCAACATCCCATGGGACTGGTCAAAACAGACATTGCCTCTATGAAACAATGATAAGGTCTACCTTGCCATGTTGAAAAACAAAATATAGAAATAAAATATTAGAAATTGTGAAATACTGGACAGCATGTAATTGAAGAGTGACGTGATTAACCCAAAGACATCTAAGTCTCTTATATTGTTTAGAAAGAAAGTCAAGATGTGTTTAATTTGGAGTTAAGTTTTTAAAAAAAATGTTGTTACAAATTCTATGAAAAGCATCCAAAGAAGTTTTAGATAGTATAGTGTATATATTCCAAATTATTCAAGGACAAAATGGAATGAGAAAAAAGAAACATACAAAAGGAAGAAAAAAATTACAGAATAAAACAAACGTGGTAGAAATAAATCCAAACATACCAGAAATTACAAAAAATATAAACCTCTAGTTTAAAGATGGTCATATAATATTCAATATATTTTTTAAATAGACCCGCTTTAGAAAGGGATACAGAAAGTTTGGAAGTAAAAGATTGGAAAAGAAGTAGCAGGCCAACGATTAATCCAAATAAAGCCAGTGACATTAACATCAGACAAAGAAGATTGGAGGGGAAAGCAGGGTTAGTGCGTAATTCCCCCCTCACAGTGGAAGCGTTAAATTCACCAGGAATGTGTGTAAATTCTAATCTTGTAATAACTTAATAGTAGATCTCTAAAATACCCATAAATACAGTAAAAATTATGAGTATTTTTTTTCAATGAAGAAATTAAAATATCTACCGAGATAGTGAGAGGTTGTATCTCTTCTGAAAATTGATAGATCAAACTGAAACTGACTTCAAAAAAATCAGTATGGATACAAAATGTTTAATGATCAGTGTCATAGACAGGACATTCCTGAAAAGAATGGTGGTGTTGAGTTTTTTTTTCCTACCAGATACCGGCATTCAGCCATAGCAATGAAGAGGGTGCATAACTAGCAAGGGATTGCAGTAAACCTTTGGTGCAGACTAGAGTCTAAAGAGAGCCACACACACACGTGAAAATGAAATACAACAGAAGCACCTATAATCATCAGTAGGTTGGTGACCTTTTCAATAAAACCCTACCAGAGCGTTTGGTTACCCATGTGGGGTAACTAATCGTGCGCGAAAATCAGTGAAACCTGTGAAACTTTAGCAGTTTCAGAACAGAATAAGCAAAATGTCTTCATAACCTTGGAATAGGTCTCTTACTAGTATAGAGACGAAAACTGTCATTTCAGAAGAAAATACAAACAAATGACAATATATATAAAATTAAGAACTTTATAAAAACTCTCTAAAGAAATTGAGGAAAAGGCACCCGGAAATTGACAGGAGATATTTTTGACACATACGACGACAAAAATTCCATATCTGAATTTTACCCTGAGCATAAACTTCCTAATGCACATAAGAAAATGACAACCTAGAAGAAAAATGAGCTAACGAGGTGGGGAGGGAATTAACAAAATAAGAAATGCAGGAAAAGAACCAATGAACACATGCAGGATAGTCAGCGTTACGGAGACACAAATTAACACTCAAAGAGGACAACTTCTAACACCAGATTGGAACGACCTCCCGACCCAGGCGGAGGGGAGCCGTGGAGCAGGGAGGGGTCACCACACTGCAGGGACACGTCCACACCGACTGCCGGGACGTGGACAGGACTGTTTCCAGAAGAGCGTTTGTTGTAAGAGGAATTTGAACAAGCGGAATGTCGGTCGGCAAGAGCGTGGCTCAGTGGCAGTGAAACAGCGCGAGGCGAAAGCGAGTGACCCGCAGCGCAGCGTGGCGCAGCCAGAGCGTAAAACACAGTGCTGGGAGAGAACAGGCCTGTCCAGAAGACAACGGGCAACGAGATTTCGTTTACACGCAGTGAGCAGGTGCGAAATCCAGTCTGTGTTAGGGGCGCCCCTGGGCGGCAGCGCTGTGGGAGAGACACAGGACTATGAACGGGAAATCCCATGCAGGACCAGGATGCCGGCGGGACCAGCCGGGAGGGCGGGGCCGGACTGCGCCCTGAGTGCCCCGGGTGGCAGGGAGGGGGCTGTCCCCAGCCCGCGGATGGCCCTTGTGTGGCCCGTGGACAGCGCTGGGCTCGTTCCCAGCAGGAAGGAAGGACGGACCGAGGTACTTGATGCGAGGGCGTTAAACCTAAGCCGGGAACGGGACATTACTCCAGGACACCTTTAGGTGTGTAAACCTCAAACCACATTTTTGTTAGCAGAGATTTCTCTGAGCACCCCGCCTGGAGGCTGTGGTTGAGTTCTCAGAAGTCTCAAGGCTGCACAGGGCCGACTATTTAAAGGGTGGATGTAGCCGGTTCCAGCAAAGCCAGATGAGAGCACTGGTCTAATCTTTCCACCGTGATTTCTCTCTGTGACCTGAGGTCTAATGGTGAAAATCTATTAAAAGTCGGGCTGATAATAAAAAAAAGTTGACATTTCACTTGGCCGAAATTGAAACCCAGCAGGGACAGCCTCACTTTCTGATGAGCCGGGATTGACACGCGGCACCTTTGCTGCCAGGCTGACCAGACGCAGCCTGGGCGCCTCGCGACCCCCGCGCAGGGCGGCAGGGGCAGCGCCCACACAGGCCAGCGGCACAGGTGCGGGGGGCCGCAGGGGGCCCTGCAGGAGCGGTTCCCCGAGACCAGAGTTCCCTACTGGGCGTGTGTCACTATCAGAGGCAGACCCAGCACCTGGGCGGGAGTGGTGGGGCAGGGGCACGGCCGTCTCCTCCTGCTCACTTAGAGCCCAGCCTCGCTCGGGGGAACTTGTGCCGTGTGGGTCTCCTCCTGCTTTTTGTGTATCCGAGTCCCACAATTAGTGCAGAACTCAGCACTTTCGCAGCTCTCGTGAAGGTCGACTCCTACGAACATCAGATCTTGGCAAGAGCAGGGACCTGCGTGGAAGCCGTCAGCTTTACAGTCTAAATTGCGCTCACACTTCATCTCATTTCTTTCTCCCCCGGCCCGGGTAGGGACCGAGGAGGCCTCCCGTCTGCATTTCACAGGTGAGGACGTTCCGTGGAGCCCCGCCTCTGTTGCCCTGCCGACCAGATGTCCAGGATGCCAGTGCGGCCACACAGCTGAGGGGTGGCCCCTGGGGCTGAGGGCTGGACCGCGCATTCATGAGGGGCCACGCTTGCTCTCCGGGCATCGGGAGGGCCGCCTGAGGAAAAGGGCTCTGCTCTGCCCCGGGTGTGAGGGGTGCATGTGTATGTAAAGCATATTGGGAGACCAGAGAATTTATGTGGGATTTAGAAAGTAACATTCTGTCAAGTGCAATCATAAACATTTTTAATATTTCTTAGTAAGAACGTCTCCTGGCTGAGTGGATGGTGCCTCTGGCGTCAGCACTCTGAGACTTGACGGCAGGCTTCAAGTTTCTGACAAAGCAGCTCCGGCGCTGGCACCACCACGATGTGCCACGTTCTCAGTCTGCCTCCACCACCCAAGGGAGCTGACACAGTCGAGAGAGAGGGAGAGAGACAGCGCGCAGGAAGGAAAAGTCCGTCCGCAGCAGCATTCAAAGGCCACCAGCGATGGCCGATGTTCACTGGCTGGCGCCGCGGACCAGGCACCGGCGGTCATACCCCATCCCGTGGGTTTCCTAGGCAGCTGGAGGATGTTACCCCGTCTCACAGCTGAGGACACTGCTACCCAGGGGCCGAGGGTACGTGCCTCACGTCACCAGCCAGTAAGTGGTGGGCCGGCATTGCCATCCTGGCCGTAGGACCCCCCCAAACCGCTGGTGCCAGTGTCCGTGATTACGTACGCAGCCGGCCCTCTGTCCATGGGTTCTGCGCTGTGGACACACCAACCCCAGATAGGAGATGTGTGGAGCATGATTGTGTCCGTAATAGACGTGTGAGGACCTTTTTCTTGTTATTACTCCCTACACAATACGACGTGACAACTGCGTACACGGCGTTTCTATCGTGTCTGGCAGCAAGTGATGCAGAGAGACTGAACGTGCGGGTGGTCTGCAGATTCCACCCTGCACCATGCTGCACAGGGACTCACGCACCCCTAGATGCTGGTACTCGAGGGGGTCCTGGAACCAGTCCCCCGAGGATACCAAGGGATGACTGTATTCCCTGTGACATAAACCTAAATTAGAAACTCTCACATGAGAATTAATTCTGAAGAAGTGAAAACAAGAACTGTATTAGGCACCATTGTTCCAAACATCACAGGTCAATTTGCATGAGTTCTCCACAACATGGTGTCATTTAGGAACCAAAGTGAGACTGAAACAACTCTTGTTCTGCCAAAATTAACTTGGGGAAAAAAAACTCACTGTTATAAAGATCCTGAGACCATATCTAAGCTCTCAAGGCTGCCCAAAAAGAAAGGAAAATAAAGTACAAAGGAAAGCTAGCACGAGCTCCCTGGAAACATGAACATGCAAAATGATTCTCCTGCCCCCGACCCACCCCCGCCAAACTAGACGGTCGTGGACTCTCTTCTGTCAACAGACTCAGCGTCCAATTAAAAAGCCATCAGCCAGCCACCCACGGTGCAGCAGAACCTCCCGGCATCAGGCCGGACCTGCACCCAGCCTCGGCCGGCGCATCTGGGAGGGCTGGCGGCAAGAAGAGAGGAGGAGAGGAGGGCGTCTCTGTGCCGAAACAGCCCCTCTCCGTGAGTTCACTGGTGGCATCCACGGCCGCTGAGGTCGGTGCGTGGGCAGCTCCCTGCCTGCAGTCTAGCGGGGAGAAGGGGCCTCTTTCCTTTCGGCAGAAGTGAGGGCAGAAACCCCTTCTGTCCGCTTGTCTGGGCGTCCTGGAGCCTCTGGAAAGCTCCCTCCAAACAGCGGCCCTGGTGGCGTGGGCGCCACGGCAACCTGCCCATGTGTGGATGCAACTGCTCTGCGCACCTAGACACGGTCCCAATGGCATCCGCACCCTACCATGCCAGAGGAGATTTCCAAACACTGTCTCTGAGCCAAGCAGTGCGTTAAAACCATTCAGTGTGTGTTTTGAAATCGTCAGAACGCTGGAGCACGTGTTCCTATTAAACGTCCATCTCCCAGGTGAGGAAACTGAGGCTTGCAGAGGCCCCCACTGCCGCCACCTGCAGAGTAAGGGACCAGCCCGTCCAATGGCTTCCACAGCCTGCCCCGTGCCTCGTTCCCAAGGCTGCACGTGCAAAGACACAAGCTGAACTGCAGCATTTGGTTTAGATACATTTTTACGTTTCCTAAATGCAAATCGCTTGACTGGCAGATCCTAAACTCAGCTGGTTCTCATTTCACATCCCAGGTCTTGAAGAGGATGGAATTGCAAAGAACCAAAGCGATGGGACTGTTCTCTGATCTGGAAACACTTGAAAGTCGGGGCTGGGCCCCCATCTGATGGATTAAGTGATCGGGAGAGAGAACAGCGGCCACCGTGGATGGGGTCCAGGGGCTGCTCCAAAGGGAGCCCCCGCTGCAAGGCTGGGAGGGGCCCTGTGTCCGTCAAAGCCCCCCGTGCATCCTCAGATAAACGGCGCTGGGTCCCATAAATAACATGCTCTGGGTCTCCCTGCAGCTGCAGAGCTGGGGAAGCTGTGTCTGATCGCGTCTCCAAGAGAATACGGGAGAAAGTACCAAGGGCACCGCGCTAAGGACGGAGCAGACCAGAGCCTGATCTCTGGATGGACTGGGATCCGACAGCCACGCTGCTCTGCCTCTGTTGGTTTTCTAAAATAGCATTTTTCAGAAGGAACAAAATAACGCACTGCAAATGTAAAGCGATCAACTAACTCATTTTTAAAGACACAAACGTTTTTTCCTACAGTGGGCAGTTCAGAAGTGTAATATCCACTTGTGTTCCTGGTAATGTGTGGGCTGCAGGGCCAGGTCTCGGAACCAGGAGGAAACACATTTACTAGGGAGGGCGGGCAGGGACTGGCGAAGAAAGAGTTTGCGATGAACAATCGGCGTCCTAGAGAAAGACGTAACTTGGCAGGTGCTTTGAACATTTGTTCCACTGACAGTATCTTCCAGGTCAATACAAACGGGCATCGTAAGGCGTTCACCCTGCCTCCCTGGGACCTGTCTGGGACTGCGCCAGCCGGGACCTCTGTGGGAAATGGACCTTTGACCTGATCGATCGATTGATTGATTGATGCAGCCTCAAAGAGATTGCAGACTGGGGGGCTGGTGGGTGGGAAAGGGGGAGACGTTGGTCTAAGCGTACAAAGTTTCAGGCAAGAGGAGTGAGATGCAGTGATCTGCACAGCATGGCCCCTGTAGCTGGTAACAACGTATCGTGTATTTGGGGAACGCTGAGAGCAGATTTTAAATGTTCTAACCGCACACAGAAAAAAAGGTAAGCAGATGAGGAGATGCATGTGTTAACGAACTTGATCCAGTCACCCGCTATACAGATACATCATCATACGTCACGTTGTACCTGGTGAATATACGCAATTGTTATGTATCAGTTGAAAATAATTTTAAAGGCCGGGCGCGGTGGCTCATGCCTGTAATCCTAGCACTCTGGGAGGCCGAGGTGGGAGGATCGCTCAAGGTCAGGAGTTTGAAACCAGCCTGAACAAGAGCGAGACCCCATCTCTACTAAAAAATAGAAAGAAATTAGCTGGACAACTAAAAGTATACAGAAAAAATTAGCCGAGCATGGTGGCGCATGCCTGTAGTCCCAGCTACTTGGGAGGCTGAGGCAGAAGGATCACTTGAGCCCAGGAGTTTGAGGTTGCTGTGAGCTAGGCTAACGCCACGGCACTCTAGCCCGGGCAACAAAGTGAGTCTCTGTCTCAAAAAAAAATAATAATTTTAAAATATTTTAAAGGAGATTGTGAATAGGAAAAAAATAAAGAAGGAAGGAGGAGAGGGAAGGAGGGAGAGAAGGAAGAAGAGAAGAAAAATAACCAACAGGATAATCATCACGTCCATCTAGAAATTAAATTTTTTGAGAGTGAGACAGATTCGAACACCTGATGTGTCCTTGTTTGCTTGCTTGAGTAATTGTGCTCCATAGACACGTACATGATTGTAAACACTCACACCCAGAAAGACTCATGTGACAAATTTATTTTGCTTATAAAAGCATTTGTTGGGCATAAATCACTAAGACAAACGTGTCAAAAGAGATTTGGTTCTAATTTTCTTCATCGTAATTTATCATGAAACAAGGACAGACTGTGTCGCACGGTGAATTCCCTCGTTCATCGAACAATCATGGGTGCCTGGCGTGAGCCAGGCGCCGGCCGGGCGCTGGGTTGGGGGCGGTCGTGTGCCGGGCCGGCCCCGGGGCACTGACCGCCTCCCTGTAAGGTGCTCTTTACCCATAAGTGCAGCTCTTACAGTTCTTCGGAGAACTTCAGGCTCAACTTCCGACAGCTGAGGAGCGACTTGACCTCCCTGCGACAGCTGGAAAGTGACGCGAAACCTCGCTCGCCTGCCCTGCTCCCCGGACACACTCCCCCGCCCTCTCCCAAACCCCTCTTCTGCCAGGAAAGCAAGCCTCATGGTGTTACAGCATCTCCCATTAGCTGTCTGCTTTATAATTTAAAATATTACAGTTGAAAGAGAAGTTGAGAGAAAGGAAGCCACGTAGTCCCCGGGCTTCCCCGTCACCTGTCACCGGGGAACGTGGGCAGCATGTGCTGGCGGGAAGCCCGCAGGCCCCTGGCTTTGCTGGGGGGGGGGTGCGGCTGCAGGCAGTGTAGACCGCGAGAGCCGCCGTCTGCTTTCCCTGAAATCCACTCGTGTGTTCACGCCTTTGACAAAGATGTCGTCCCACCTGGAAGCACAGCAGACAGGTAGCTCGGACCCCACCCTCCTGGGCCTGGCACTCCGGGCTTGGGGAAAGGCCGTGGCATAAAAATAAACACGTAGACAAGCAAATTATTTGTATGTGCAACGAAAGCATTAAAAAGAAGCAGAGAGCAGGAGGGTGGGGGGAAGAGGCTCGGCGGCACCGAGAAGGGGCCGTGGGGGAAGGCGCGGAGCTCGGGCCCTGCAGGAAGGTGGGAAGAGACCAGGCAGGGGGCACAGCCAGCCCGAGAACGCCTATCCCAGCCCCTGGCCGCTGAGCAAATGCAAGGAGAGGGCAGGAGCAGAGAGAGGACAGCGGGGGCGCAAGGTGAGGTGGGGGGTCCCCGCCAGCCCCGGGCTCACTGCACATCCCAGCCACCACTCCGGGCAGGCTAGCGGTCCCAGCCTCTGGACTGGATGGAGGGTTCCAGCAGAGTGTCGGGGCAAGGGGCCCCTTGGCCAAACAAAACACAGGGGGAGCCTGGTGGCCCTTCCTGTGGTTGCCACTGTGACTTCTCCAGGCAGGAAGGGGCCGTCTGAGTGAGGACATCTCCAAGGTGCCTGCTCACAGGGAGAGCCTCTCCACTGGTACCGTCCCACCTCCACTTCACATGGCTCTCTGGGGGGCGACCTGGCCCCCGCTGGAGCCTCGCTGAGCCTCTGCTCTCCCCATCTCGGCCGCGGGTGCTGGCCTGGCCCAGGGCCCAGCTGGACCCCTCAGAGCCCAGGGGTTTCTCCGGGAACCATGGGTGGACTCTCCATCCCTCCGTGTCCAGCTCGGTACGAGCAGCTTGGCAGGAGCAGCAGAGCCCCACTCCCCACGATGCGGAGGAAGCTGTCCACACGGAAAGAATGGGCCAAGCCCGGCAAGGAGCAGAGCTGGGAGACAGAAGAGACAGATGGTGACGCCACTGTTCATCTTCCTTCCTCCAGGCCTGCAGGCGCCCACCCCAACGTCTCAGTGACGGGAACTGAAATTTCCCTTCCAAGACTTAGGCCAGTCTGAGTTGGTCTCCTCTGGGGGTACCGGGCGGAGCCCTGAGGACACACATGGTGAATGTCTGTCTCTCCCAGTGTCAACCTGGCCACAGGGACCGCCCAGCTCTCAGATCAACGTCCCTTCTCCGGCATCTCTCGGCAAACACCTGCTTCTCCTTGGGGACTCACGACCAAATCGCTTTCCCTCTACTCTCCCTGCAGGGTGTGCCCCTCCTGTCACACCAAGTTGCATCACTCCACACACAAGGTGGAACCACCTGGCTTGCAAGTGTCCCTGCCAGAGCCCCTGGCTCCTCGGGACGCAGCCCAGAAGGCGGATCTGTGCCAGGTCCCCTGGGACTCCCTGGTGCTCACACGGCGCTGGCACACAGCAGAGGCCACCTGGGCAGGTAAACCAGTGAGCCAGCCATTGAGCCACAGCCCCAGGTGGAGTTTGTTCCTGCATCCCAAATCTGCACCAGGCCCTCCCAGGTCCTCCCATAGGAACCTGCTGAGAATACATACCCACCAGGTCCCCAGGTGGTGGGCAACAAAATTGTTACCGTGGATAAAAATTTTTAAATTGCACTAGGACTTGACATTAAATACGTGATCTCTGTATCAACATAGGTTGGGGAGATAAAGTCACATCAGTAAGTAAAAATTTGAAAAGACAAAGGTGCAGAACAATGTGTGGTCTGGTCCCACCACGTAAAAGCGTTTGTTTGCGATTTACAAACACAGATATCTCCGGAGGATGCACACAGCCTGGCAACATCCACGGACTGTTGGAGAGGAAACGGCGGCTAGGCCACGGGAGGGGAGGGAAAATTATTACGTTTTAAAGTTTTGAACCATAACATTGCATTCAAAACTTCAATTTAATGTTTTGGAGATAGCGGATTGTTTAACGGGAAATGAAACACAGTTGTACCTGTTTGTGAACAGAAGCTCAGTAACAAGCGATCACTCTCTCGATCACCATTTCCAAACCGTTTTGCACGTCTTATTCACGTGACTTTCCAACCACAGAAGCCCCCTTCGGTGGGCAGGCCCAGGGGGTAAAGGAATTGTGTAGCTATTAACGGTTCATAATGTAATATTTCTAAGTTACTTCCCTATAAATGTAATGAAGTTATGTCTCTCAGTAAAAACAGAACCCATGCAAAGTTGCATCTGCAGAACTCAAGAAAAGTCGTCATCAGATGCCGTGACATGCCCTAGAATAAGTCTTAATTGTTCCTTGACAGGCGCTTTCTTCCTCCCGGGAGGGTCCCATAGATATTCCCCAAAATCTGTGTCTTTTTCACGACAAGATGTTTTTAATTTTTCATTCTGGCTTCAGTTACAATTAAAAATACGTATGGACCTATCTTCTATCTGCTGTTTTGTGGATAAATTGGCCTTGATCATGGCCTGGTGAGGAAAGGACAGAACTGGACTTACTAGCAAGTGATTCTTCCCCAGCAAACAGGGGGCATTCGTCACCGTGGTTGGTGCAGAGACGTGTTTCTCCACAGTTCAGTGGGGAAGGGAGAGGGATGGTTTTGTCATCACATAACACACCGTGTGTTCAACAGAAAGAAATGGAGCCTAGGGTCAGAACGGTATTCACACTGAACAGCAACTCAGTTCCAACCGAACGACCACCGCGATGCTACTGATTCAAATATTATTGATAGTGAGCTTATATCTGCCTCTA
>CAUYRT010057731.1:0-32153 GCA_963574885.1 Lepilemur ruficaudatus | reverse complement strand
GTGGCATCAGCCTAGCTCACAGCAACCTCAAACTCCTGGGCTCAAGCAATCCTTCTGCCTCAGCCTCCCAAGTAGCTGGGACTACAGGCATGCGCCACCATGCCCGGCTAATTTTTTCTATATATTTTCAGTTGGCCAATTGATTTTCTTACTATTTATAGTAGAGACGGGGTCTCCCTCTTGCTCAGGCTGGTCTCGAACTCCTGACCTTGAGCGATCCGCCCACCTCAGCCTCCCAGAGTGCTAGGATTACAGGCATGAGCCACTGCGCCCGGCCAAGTTCTTGACTCTTTTCTTCTCTCATCTCCTCTCTGCTATTGAGTCCATGTTGTTTCAAGAGTGTTTGTGATTGCTCATTTGAGTATTTTAAAAATAACTGCTTGAAGTCTTTGCCAGATAATTCCAACATCTGTATTGTCTTGTTATTACTGTCATCTTGTTAATGGTGTCTCATCCTTAATTCTTAATCTGTTTATATCTATATATTTAAACTGTTTTTCTTGTAGGCAGCATGTGGTTATATGTTGCTTTAATATCTAATCTGAAATCCTCTGCCTTTTAATTAGTGTGTTGAAACCATGCACCATCCACCCACTCACCCATAATACATGTAAATATATACACATGCGTGTGTATATATAAACTTTTCTAAGTTGAGATAATTGTACATTTATATACAGTTGTAGGAAATGATACAAAAATATTCTGGATACCCTTTACCTAGTGTTGCCCAGTGATAACATCTTGGAAAGTTACAGTCCAATATGACAACCAGGGCTGGTCCAGAGGTAGTGAGTTATTTCGATTGTTCACAATATCACAACAATACAGGCCAGATACAGCACATTTCCGTCACCACAAGGATCTCTCAGTTACTCTTGTAGAGCCACATCCAATTCCCTCCTGCCCCTACTCCCTTCTTAACCACTGGCAGCCACTAATCTGTTCTTATTTTATATAATTTTGTTACTTTATAATGTTATATATGTGGAATCATATAATTTGTAGCCTTTGAGATTGGCTTTAGACAATTTTTTTTTTAGAAACAGAGTCTTGCTCTATTGCCTGGGCTGGAGGATAGTGGCGCAATCATAGCTCACTGCAGCCTTGAACTCCTGGGCTCAAGCAGTCCTCTTGCCTCAGCTTCTTAAAGTGCTGTGATTATAGGCATGAGCCACTGTGCCTGGCTGCCTTTTTTTTTCCCCCTAAGTATAATCCTCTGGAGATTTCTTCCAAGTTTTTGTTTGTGTCAATAGTTTGTTCTTTTTTACTGCTGAGTAGTATTGCTTGTATGGATGTTCCACAGTTAGAATACCATTCTTCACCTGTTGAAGGACATTTGTTTGAGCAAAGCTGCTAGAAACACTAGTATACAAGTTTTTATATGGACATATGTCTTCATTTCTCTGAGGTAAATCTTCAGGAGAACAATAGCTATTTCATGTTTAATTTTTAAAGAAACTTCCAAAGTGTTTTCCAGGGTAACTGTAGTATTTTATTTTCCTGCAAGCAGTGTATAAGTGATCCAGTTTCTCTGTATCCTCACCAGCCTTTAGGGATATTACTATTTTGTTTTTAATTTCAGCCATTCTGATAGGTATCTAGCAATATCTCACTGTGATTTTAATTTGCATTTCCCTAGTGGCTAATGATATTGAACATCTTTTCATGGACTTATTTGCCATCTGAATATGCTTTCATTAAAATGTCCCATCATACCTTTTGCCCATTTTCTAATTGGATTTTTAATTTTTACTGCTGCGTTTTAAGAAGTCTTTATATAGTTTGGATAACTATTCCTTAGTTGGATACTTAGTTTGCAGATATTTTCTCCTAGTCTGAAGCTTTTATTTTCCTCCCCTTAACAGGGTCTTTTATGGAGCAAAAGTTTTAATTTTGATGATGTTTAATTCATTAATCTTTTAAATGGATCATGCTTTAAGTGTCTGGTGTAAGAATGCTTTGCCTAGCCCTGTATCCTAAAGATCTTTTTCCTGTTTTTTGTAAGTTTTCTGGTTTTAGGTTATACATTGAAGTCCATGAGTTATTTTGAATTAATTTTTGTATGAGGTTTGAGACTCAAGTTAAAGTTCATTTTCTTGCTTATTGTCCAATTGCTCCAGCATCATTTATGGAAAATTATTCTTTTCTTTATTTAATTGCTTTCTTAAAAATCAGTTGAGGATATGTGTGGGTTGATTTCTGGATTCTCTGTCCTGTTCCATTGATGTTTGTATCTGTTTCTCCACTAATGCCATGCAGTCTTGATTACTATATAATAATTCTTGAAATTGGATAGACAGATTCTTCCCAGTTTATTACTCTTTTACAAGATTGTTTTAGGTATTGTAATTCCTTTGCATATCCATATAAATTTAGAATAAGCCTATATCTAAAAAAGAAAAAACAACTTGCTGGAATTTTGTTTTTGATAGGAATTGTGTTAAACCTGTTTATCAATTTAGGGAAACATGTCAGCTTTCTTATGTTGAATTTTTCATTCCATGAACAGTATGTCTTTCCATTTGTTTAGATCATCTTCCATCAGTATTTTGCATTTTCAGCATTGAGGTATTTAGTATGCACCTAAATACTTCAGTTTTTTAGGGTGGTATATAGCCACTCTAATAGTAACTTTGAGTTCTTTCTATGTATCTTGTGACTTTGCTGAACTCACTTATTCTAGTAGTTGTTGCTGATTCCTTTCATTTTGTTTTTACATAGGCAGTCATGTCATTTGCAAAAAGAGAGTTTTATGTCTTTCATTCTGATACATATGCCTTTTATTTCCTTTATTTTTCTTATTGTGATGGCTAGAACTTTCAGCACTATCATGAATAAGAATTGGTGGAAAACATTTAACAAACTATGGGTCTTGCTATGTTGCCTGGGCTGGTCTTTAAATTCTGGCCTTAAACAGTCCTCCTGCCTTAGCCTCCCGAGTAGCTGGGATTATAGGCATGAACCATTGCTCCTGGCCTGTCTTCATTTTTGAAGGTAGTTTTGCTGAATCTGATTGTCTTGGTTGACACTTTTTTTTTTCTGTTTAGTTCCTTATATCCTCCCACTGTCTCTGGCCTCTGTGGTTTCTGGGGAGAAGTCACCTGTTAATCTTTTTAAGGTTCTTTTATACATAATGAGTCATTTCTCTCCTGCTGCTTTCAGTATTTTCAACGTGTTAATTTGATGTGTCTGGATGTGGATCCTTTTGCTTTTATCTACTACAATTTCATCCAGCTTCTTGGATGTGTATTGTTTCAAATTTTAAAAGTTTTTACCCATTTTTATTTTGATTATTTTTCTCTCTCTTTTCTTCTTGGTACTCCCATTATGTATTATTATATGTTGGAGCACTTAATCAAAAACCATGTTTCTTTAAATGCGTGTTTACTTTTTTCTTTTTACCCTCTGTTCTTCAGATTTACGTAATCTCCAATAGTGCATCTTCAGGTTTACATATTCCTTCTGCTGCCAGCTCAAATCTGCTATGAGTATCCATCGTGAATTTTTCATTTCAATTATTGTATTTTTCACTACTACATTTTCCATGTTCATTTTTTACATTTTCTATCATTTTGTTGCTGTTTTCTAATTAATAAGACATTGTTATATTTTCATTTGCTTTTTAAGTATAGCTTCACTTTTAGTACTATGAACATATTTATAGTGGCTACTTTGAAGACTTTGTGTGCTAAGTGTAATATCTGGGCCTTCTTAAGGGCACTTGCCACTTTTTCCTATGTATGGATCAAACAGTCCTATTTCTCTGCCTGTATTGTAATATTTTGTTCAAAACTAAACATTATACATAACAGTTTCTAGCAACTCTGAATTTTCATTCTTTCATCCCTGCATCCCCTGACGGTTGTTTTTGTTTATTTGTTTAATGACTGGCTTTACTACAGTAGTGAAGTCTGTTCACAATGTTGTAGCCTCTGATGTTGCTTCTCAGGGAGTACGTACATCCTTGGACATGCATACTTTCAAGCTGGGGTAACCATTTTTAGCAGTGCTCATTTTGACTGTCTCTTTCCCTGACCTCTCTGTTTTCTGTCTCTGTTGGTATCACATCTAACTTTTGGTGTCTGCTAATTGCTGGCTGATCTGATTGCTCTGCTCTTTTTGACAGTTCCCTGGGGTGTAACATGTGCATCCAAATAAATTTGGATCCCTTTGCAGTGATGGTCCTTGAGGCTAGGGTTTGAAGTGTCTTCTACCCTCAGGAGTTCTCTTTTTAGCTGTCTTTCTCTCTGGTGTTGTACACTTTGGCTTGGTTTGCAGTTCAGCTTGTTGCTCTTCATTGCTTCTATTAAAATGCCATTGTTTTTGACAACACCTTTAGGCTTGAATTTCTACATGCAGACAGTCCCTGATTTATAGTGGTTCGGCTTATGATTTTTCGATGTTACAGTGATGCAAAAGCAGTATGCGTTCAGTAGAAACGTACTTCAAGTACCCATATAGCCATTCTGCTTTTCTCTTCCAGTACGGTATTTAATAAGTTACATGAGATACTAAATACTTTATTATAAAACAGGCTTTGCGTTAGATCATTTTGCCCAACGGTAGGCAAATGTAAATGTTCTTAGCATATTTAAGGTAAGCTAGGCTAAGCTGTGATGTTTGGTATGTTAGTTGTATTAAGTGCATTTTCAACTTAAAATATTTCAAACTTACGATGGGTTTATTGGGATGTAATCCCATCATAAGCTAAGGAAGATCTATACAATTTTTACTTGAAAGAATGACAGTCAAACTCTAGTTATTCTGAAATGGGCAGAATTTTTCTCAAAAACAAATTTTTCACTTTGAGGAAAGCAAATAATAATCTTTGTTGCCAATGATCAAATTTGAGATTTCTAAGCAAAACTCAGAATTTTAGAAATTTATGTCACTCACTCTGAGCTTGGCTACTTTTCATTAATTAAAAACCTTTCTGATGAGATTGATAACTGTATTGAGTATGATTTTTTTTTGATAGTGCATAAGGAAATGTGTTGACATTTGTAAGATTTATGTAAATGAGTGAACCAGTAATTTCTACATTGCCAAGGCGTGATGTTATCAAATCATGAATGGTTAAGAGATCAATTAAAAGTATAAGATGGGCCAATTGATTTTGAATGTGATAGTACTAAAAGCACATTGATATCATTTTAGAGTCCACATTGCAGCTAATCACTTGCTGAGTTTTTGTGTAGTACGAAGAATAATATCCACAATTCTTTGAAATAGTGTGGGGAGCTGTCCTGAAAACGGGAGCCTTTGGGGATGTGCTTGCTGCCCAGAATACTGGGGTCCTTAGTGACGTAGCAACTGCCCCTAGGCGTAGCTCTCCCATCTTAAGTGCACCATTGTTCCATAGTATAGGCTTGAATAAGTAGAATAGTTAATAAGCAATAGAATGTCCTTTGTCTCAAGATTGAGGAAGTAGAAAAGTTGTTCTTAAGACGATAAACAGCCTCACAGATTCCAGAAAGTCCCGCCCTAAGATCCCGGGCTGGAAGAAGTAGATAATGAAAAAAGATTACCTGCAGGCTTAACTAAATAAAGGTCTTGTGATAATGATAGCTAGAGGGAATGTGGTATGTGGGCTTTCGGTTCTGTTTCTTCTATATAAATAAGGCCTCTAAATAAACACGGCACGGCAGTCTTCAGACTCCATCCTCCCATTCCCATCTGTGTTTTGTCTCTTTATTTCTTATTCTCACCCCCCAACTCCAAATCCCGCACGTCACCGGCTGGCTCCGGCACTGCTCCACAGAGTCAGCGTCCCTGTTTTTCATCCCAGCTCATTAAATCCCTGGAAATGGCTGATGGAGAATGGTGAGACTGAAGGCCTGCAGAGAGTGCTTCCAGGAGTATAATTGTTGTGGTGACTATCTAGATCTTAGAGACCTCATCTAGACTAAAATTACAGGTAAATTGAGTGGAAACAATGCTTTTTCCTTAATAGGGAATTCCACTGCAGAACTGAATTTACTTGAGGATATGCTGATAGGTAAATATTTTCTATATACAGAGCAGGCACTCAATAAATATTGACTGTTATTATTATTACCAGGATTTTTACTAAGGGTAATGTTAGTGGTTGTTCTTTCATTTTATCTGTATATGCTGTGTTTCTGAGATGAAACTGGAAATGGGAAGAAGGAGGAAATACATAGAAGAGACTTAACAGGTACTCTTCTCTCTGTGAACATCTTAGTGATCCATGGTATGTTTCAGGGATTCCACGGCAATCTATTTAACCCATATTTCTGGTGATAACATGCTGACTATATCATCTTCAATATGGCATTCACTCTATTTTTTTGTGAAAGTGTGTACCATCTATGTTTTCTTTCATTGCTCAACAGGCAAAGGGGGAGAGAGATCAGCCAATGGAACTACACAGAAGTGTGAAAAAGCCTGGTGTATTTGAGGCACATAAAGTAGGCATATATAGTTAGAACAAAAGAAAGAAGAGAATAGCAGGAGATATTGGAGGCAAGTGTTTGAATCTGATCCTGTAGGCACTGGAAAACCATCAAATTTTGAACATTATAAATAAAAACGCGATGGTAAGATTTTGGTTTTAGAAATACACTTATATAGAGACATGACAGTCTGGAGGATGGATTGCAAGTTGAGAAAATGGAGAAACACAGATCATTTAAAACAGGGGTCCCCAATCTATGGTGAGTTGTATAATTATTTTATTATATATTATAATGTAATAATAATAGAAATAAAGTACACAATAAACATAATGCTCTTGAAGCATCCTGAAACCACCCCCTCATCCCTGGCCCATGGAAATATTGTCTTCCATAAAAATGGTCCCTGGTGCCAAAAAGGTTGGGGACCAATGATTTAAAAGATTGTTGCAATAACCTTGAGTAGGGGGTAGGTTATGATAAAAGCCTTAACTAAGGCAGTGTCAGTAGGAAATATTGGTAATAGAAGAGAGGAAAGAGAAAGGAATTAGCCTTACTGATAATTGCATGTTACATATACATTATACAGTTTATGCCTCATACAACCCATTTTCCAGGTAAAGAAATTGAGGCTCAGGAACATTAAATGTCTTGCTCTAAATTTTATATTAACTAAGGGTGAAGCAGAGTTTTAAACCCAAGGCTGCCTGACATATATTTTCTGTTATACCACACTGCCTCCCCAGCCATATCAACTTTCTAGGAGATTTGAGGATCCAGTTTGAGAGATACTTAAGGGATAGAATAATGGGACTTCGTTACCAAACATAGGAGCTAAAGGAGATGGAAGAATGCAAGGCTTCCAGCTTGGTCAACTGAGCAGATTGATCTGCTCAGTTGGTTATGGGCATAACTCATCTATAAAGAATACCAGAACAGGTTTGAGGGAAAAGATAATGAGTTCATTTGTGAACATACTAAATTTGAATTTCCTGGAGGCTATCAGGAGCATTTTCTAGTGGCCGTTAGATATATGTACCAAGAGCTCAAGGAAAGGAAAAGGAATGAAATTTCAGATTTATGAATAATCAATATATGGATCATAATTGAAATCATGAGTTTAGATACAATTACCCAGGAATATTTGAGTAGAAAAACACTTTTGTTATAATGGAGAATATAAAATGGAGACCAAATATGCTGCAACTTTTCATTGACCTCATTGCAATATTGTAGGATTATTATCCAAGATTGTTTATAAAAACTACATTTCTACAGTTTTAAGAAAAAAGGAGAAAAGTCATTATTATATTAGCAGTACAATTTTTAACTAGAGTAACATTTTATAAATTTGGGCCCTATGGAAGGAAAACCAATTTAAAGTGATAAAATTCCTGACTTTGGAATATTTAAAGTATTTAAAGTAATCTAGTTTTATCATCTTTTTGTTCATACCATTGTAAGTAAGGCATATAACAGTTAACATTTACTGAGTGTTTACATTGTACTATGCCCTGTGCTATGCTTCATATATATGGTATTCATTATTTAAATAACCTTGTAACCCTGTAAATTAGATATTAACTCTGTCACCCTAATGAAGAAACTGAGATTCAAAGAGATTAAGTCATTTGCCCAGGGATAATAGAATTTGTGTCAAATCTTGGATTTGAGCCCAAACTAAGGTCTCTTATTATACTTTCTAAAAGAATGTGTCCAGGAGAACTCTCTTTAAGGTAGCTGCATAAATGAAAAAATAATAACTTGTTACTGCATAACAATTTTACACAGACCTTTTTGTAAGGAGCCAGAAAATAACATTTCAGTTTCTCTAGTAGGCTTTACTTATTAATTTGTTTACCACTTTTTTCCACATAGAGTATAGAGATAAATGTCAACCAGGGTTCATTTTAATTGTCACAAATGTGAATCAGTAAGGTAACTAATGTTTAAAATTCTGGTTGGTATTAAATCAAATTTGGAAAAATATTACAATATAAAGACTAAAATGTTAGTAAAGCTAAGGTTTCAGAATTTAATATGATTCTTGATATTATATTCTGATCTATACATATACATTTCAGCAAAAATATATGCATATATGTTTTTTAAGCAAAGAATAGAATTCTAATTTTGAATGTTGCTTACAAATATTTACTATTGATTTGTTTCAATACTTCACAGAAGAAAAATACTTCATCCTGTAATACTAATTTTATGCCTAATAAAAAATTTTTTATTTTTTATAATTTCTTCTCTCACAAAACCTTAGGCTCTCTGATATATAACTATCAAACTTTTATAGAAATTGACAAACTCTAAGTGGTTAGAATTAAATAACAGTATTATTTATGTCACTATAAGTAGCCACATTCTTAGTTAATATTTTGGAAGCAAATAAAAATCCTATAGAAATATGTTTTCTGATATACTTTTTCTAGGTAATAGTATTTATATCTGACTTAAAATTTGAGTGAATTAAACTATATCATAAAAAAACAGTTTTTTAGATGTTGAATATTTCCTACACACACACATGCAAATGACACTGACCACCAGTGCAATACATTTTTTGGTCCAATCAAAGGAGTTTGATTAGCTATAGATATGCTAACTACATCTCTAGTTTAGTTTTTTTCCAAACAGATTCAGCCCACATGTGGAAGGGAATAACTAAGCAGCTCCAGAGAACCTAAGCTATCCAATTGCTTATAACAGATTTTACAGAATTACTTTTGCTATATGGGGTCTTCTCTGGTTCCATTCAAAGCGTAAAATTATTTTTTCTGTATCTGTGAAAAATGATGTTGGTATTTTAATAGGGATTGCATTAAATCTGTAGATTACTTTGGGTAGTACAGACATTTTAACAATATTGATTCTGCTGACCAATGAGCATTGTATATTTTTCCACCTGTTTATGTCCTCTGCTGTTTTCTTCCTCAGTGTTTCATAGTTCTCCCTGTAGAGAAGTCTTTCACCTCCTTAGTTAAATATATTCCTAGGTATTTTATTTTCTTCATTACTATTGCAGAAGGTATTTATTCTTTGATTTGCTTCCCAGCTTGCCTGTTGTTGGTATGTATGAATGCTACTGATTTTGGTACATTGATTTCATAAACTGAAACTTTGCTGAATTTGTTTATCAATTCCAGGAAGTCTCTTGGCAGAGTTTTTGAGGTTTTCTAGATAAAAAATCATATCATCAGCAAAGAGCAATAGTTTGACCTCTTTTGCCTCCATTTGGCATCAATTTACTAGACTTCAAGCTATACTACAAGGCTATAGTAGCAAAACAGCATGGTACTAGCAGAAGAACAGAGACATAGACCAATGGAACAGAACTGAGAATCCAAATATAAAACCATCCTCATATAGCCATCTGATCTTCGACAACACAGACAAAAACAAACACTTGGGAAAAGTATCCTTATTCAACAAATGGTGTTGGTAAAATTGGATAGAAAATTGGATAAAAGACTGAAAAAGGATCCTCATCTTTCACCTCTCACAAAAATCAACTCATGTTGGATAACAGACTTAAATCTAAGGCATGATACCATAAGAATTCTAGAAGAAAATGTTCGAAAATCTCTTATAGACATTGGCCTAGGCAAAGAATTTATGAAGAAGACCCCAAATGCAATTACAGCAACAACAAAAATAAATAAATGGGACCTGATCAAATTAAAAAGCTTTTACACAGCCAAGGAAACTATCATGAGAGCAAACAGACAACCTACAGAATGGGAGAAAATATTGGCATGGTATACATCCGATAAAGCAGTGATAACTAGAATCTATTTAGAACTCAGGAAAATCAACAAGAAAAAATCAAACAACTCTATCAAAAAGTGAGCAAAGGACATGAACAGAAACTTTTCAAAAGCAGATAGAGTAATGGCCAACAAACCCAGGAAAAAATGCCCAACATTTCTAATCATCAGGGAAACGCAAATCAAAACCACAATGAGATATCACTTATCGTCATTGAGAATGGCCTTTATCAAAAAGTCCCAAAACAAGAAATGTTGGCGTGGATGCGGAGAGATAGGAACACTTATACACTGCTGGTGGGACTGAAAACTAGTGCAACCTCTGTGGAAAGTAATATGGAGATACCTCAAAGAAATATAAGTAGAACTACCATTTGATCCAGCAATCTCATTACTTGGCATCTACCCAAAAGAACAAAAGACATTCTATAAAAAAGACATCTGAACTCAAATGTTTATAGCAGCACAATTCTCAATTGCAAAGATGTGGAAACAACCCAAGTGCCCATCAATACATGAGTGGATTAATAAAATGTGGTGTATGTATACCATGGAGTACTACTCAGCCACAAAAAAAAATGATGATATAACACCTCTTGTATTATCCTGGATAGAGCTGGAACCCATTCTACTAAGTGAAGTATCACAAGAATGGAAAAACTAGCACACATGTACTTACCATCTAATTGGTATTAACTGATCAACACTTATGTGCACATATAGTAATAACGTTCATCAAGTGTCAGGCAGATGAAAGGGAGGAGGGGATGTGTATATCCACATCTAATGGGTGTGGTGCGTACCATCTGGGGGATGGACACACCTGAAGCTCTGACTTGAGTGGGGCAAAGGCAATATACGTAACCTAAACATTTGCACCCCCATAATATGCTGAAATAAAAAAAAATTTAGTGAATTGTGCTGCCATAAACATTCAGGTGTAGATGTCTTTGTAATAGAATGTCTTATGCTCTTTTGGGTAGATGCCCAGTAATGCTATTGGTGGATCGAATGGTAATTCTATTTTTAGCTCTGTGGAAACAACCCAAGAACCCGTCAATTCATGAGCGGATTATTAAAATTTGGTATATGTTTACAATGGAATATTACTCAATTTTAAGAAATGACAGTGAGCTAGCACTGCTTATATTATCCTGGATTAAGCTTGAGCCCATTATTCAAAGTGAGATGACACAAGACTGGAAGAATGGACCCCACATGTACTTGCCATCAAATTGGTACTGACTGATTAACACTATGGGGCTAAAATGGTGGTGGCGTTCACTAGGGATTCAGGGGGTGGGGGGTAAACCCACATCTGAGTGATGTGGTGGGCACTGTGGAGGGGACGGACATGCTTGAAAAGTAGTTAGGGAAGGAAATTAGGGGGTCTCAATAGGGGGAAGGAAATCTTCTAAAACTGATTTATGTAATTAACTGTACGTCTTGGTAAATTCACTAATAATCATTTAATTATACACCTAAAATGGAGTAAAAGCATGATATGTAAAGTATACTTCAATTAAAAAAATTTAAAAACAAGATTTTACAGGAAAACCAGATGAAATTTATTTTTAAGTGAATTATCATAACAAGTTCAATCTTATTAATTTAGTTGTTGAATTGGATTTAAAGATCAAGAAAATACTTGAAAACCTATGTTGTGGAAATCAAGAGGCATAAGGAAGTTTTTCTACTCCAAAATATCTCCTCCTTATTCACAGTCTTGCCTGCTACAGGCCCTTGAATTATACCATTCAAAATTAATTGCTCTACATTAAGCGTATTTTCAGAGGCACACAACTAAATTTGAAATATTCCTGAGAAAGCTTATACATTAAGCTTTATATAGCCATTATAACATCAATTAATAAAATTGATCTCTAAGGGCATGGCTGGCTAAGCGGAAGGCCCTGAAACAAACAAACAAAAAAAAATGTCATTCAGAAAAGTTTTGAGGGGTCAGAGTAAGGGAAAGAAACTGATCTGTCGCACATAATCAGTGACATAAGCCCACAGTAAGGAACTCTACAGTCAGGAGCACAACAAAAGTTCAAAAAGTTGGTAGAAAGTGATAGTCTGTAATGACAGAAAACTGCTGAAAGATGATGAGGAAGGTAATGGGCACATACTTCACCAGTTATTCAATTGTCAGTTATCCTTCTGTCAGCTGAGTCTTGACATATACACTAAATTCACTTTTCTTCCATTCTAATTCCAATTTTGTAAATTTCCCTCTAAGAAGGCATATTTATCCCACAACTTTATGCTTTCAATTTGTTTCTCAGTCTTATGGAGTTATACAACTTTGGCAAATGCTTTGATGATCCACTCCTTATGGGTCCTGCAACTGCGTTTGTGTGAATGACAGTGTTATAGTCTGGTTTGTCATTAAGTGTGACATTCTCCTTGCGTATTTCTATGGAGTATTTCTTCCATACACTTCTAAAAGCCTGTTTCTCAACTGAAAAATTATAACATTAGAATTCACAGGATGACAATATCTTTGAAGTTAAGTAGTCTCTATAAACATCTGACCTCCTTCACATGTTAATTTTGTTTATTTATAATTTATTGCCATATTGAGATGAAGCTAACACAATAAAATTTAAGAAAGAGAATGGCAAGGTGCTATAAATACAGGTTGAAAAACAGCAACTGAACAGGTATAGAAGCAGAGGAGAGCTGACTTGGCAGCAATCCATCTGAAAAAGATCTGGAACTTATAGTAGACAAGATGAGTCAACAGTAAGCCACATCTGCTCTGAACTATATTAATGGCAAGGCAAGTTTGGCTCCCTTAATAGAAGTATAGTATTGCCAAGGAGACAGTAATCTTGTTGATCTTGGCCCCACAAGCTCAGGTTGGAGCATTGCGTTCTGAGTACACTATTTCAAATGATATTCATGGAGGACTGGTGGGTGGTAAGAGATTTGAGAAATTGTATTTAAGTGTAATGATGGAGGGAATTTACATTGCTCAGCCTAGAAACAATAAGATTAAATAGAAATATAACTGTCTTTATGTACTAAAATCACTGTCCTATAGAGGATAAAATGCGTAGGTGTAGAAGTAAAAAATCATTTACTAATTCATAGTCTTATTTTAGATTGTTTATAGATTGATTGCATGATAGTCATATTCCATATAGAAATAAGTAACAAGAAATACTAGGAGCCCAATATGAGCCTATGTAGATGGAAATTACTTTAAGTAACAAGAAAAACTTGGACTTGGTGATATAGTTTGAGATACCCTAGAAAGAGTAAGCAATTCTCTACAGACTGAAGGTATTATTCAAGTCTCTGTCCAAGTCCCTATCTATCAGCCAGGCCAGCATTTTAATAGCCAAAAGTCACTTAAAAGTGTTGTGGGAATTCTAAGATATTAGAGGTGAAAGAGATCCTAGGGATCACTTGGTTTAATCTTCTTATAAAGAATTGAAGTTGAGAGTTTTTATCATAAAAGTGTGCTGGATTTTATCAAATGCTTTTTCTGCATCTATTGAGAGAGTCATATGGTCTTTGTTCTTGCTTTTATTTATGTAATGAATTACATTTATAGATTTGGGTATGTTGAACCAGCCTTGCATCCCTGGGATAAAGCCCACCTGGTTGTGGTGAACTGGTTTTTTGATGTGCTGTTGGATTCGGTTTGCTAAAATTTTGTTGAGAATTTTAGCATCTATATTCATGAAGGATATTGGTCTGTACTTTTCCTTTTTTTTGCTACATCCTTTCCTGGTTTTGGTATCAATGTGATACTGGCTTCATAGAATGAGTTGGGGAGGATACTATCCTTCTCAATGTTTTGGAATAATTTCTGCGGTATAGGTATGAGTTCTTCTTTATATGTTTGGTAAAATTTGGGTGCGAACCCATCAGGTCTGGGACTCTTTTTTGGAAGATTTTTTTTATTGCTGCTCCAATTTCTGCACTTGATATGGGTCTGTTCAGGAGATCTATTTCCTCCTGATTGGGCTTAGGGAGGTTGTGTGTTTCCAATAATTTGTCCATTTCCTCCACATTTTGTAGCTTTGGGGCATATAGATTTTTATAGTATTAGAAAAAATTAAATAATTTGCAAATTTCATAAAACAAATCACAGGTAGATCAGAAATCAAAACTCTGGCTTACTGATTTTCAGTTCAAGTGTCAAGTGTGTTCAGTACACTAGCTAAGTCATTATTTAAGTGATATTAGGAGCATAGTTTTCATTATTTAAAATATTAGTCATAGAAATTCTTATTTATTTTGAAGTCATTTACCCTAACTACTTCATTTATAAAAAATATTACCAGAAATTAAGGAGAAAGGCCTCTAAAGCATGAAAATAGAAGTCCTGAAAATTTATTTACTAAACTTATTAGCTCTATTCATATTGAAAGTCTCTGGTCATTTATTCAGATGTTAGGTCTATTCAAAATTACCCAATCCTTCTCAGCCTTTATTTCCTCATTTGTAAAAGAAAAATAATAATGCCCATTTCATTAGATTATTTTGAAAATGAAATTGTGTCATATGTGAATTGCTTAGCTTTGTGCCTTGTACAAAGAAAAGTTCCATTAGTCAGCCATCGTTACTATTCTCTAGTCATATGTTGGAGATGTGGTATGGTGCTCCTGTCTTCTGCAAGAGAACAGGAATGGACCTTCCCTACAAGTTCCAGGACCCTCACTCTCAAAGTGGTCCATAGTCAGCTATCATCACTTCCAAATAGTGGATTATGATCCTTTCTCCCATAAACCAAAAGTGGGAGTACCTTCCAGCCTCAACATTACTCCTCCTATTACTCCACAAAATAAGGATCTACTCACTGAAGGGAAAGAAAGAATCTAGATTTACCCTAATTCTTACATTATCCTGTCCCTTGTTTCCTGAAGCTGTTTTTTTTTTAATATTTCTCAACTTCCCTTCCCTCCAAATACATACGTACATTCATGAACCTAAAAATACTATCATACAAAATCCTATCATTTCATATTGCTGTGGCAGGATCTTGGGAACAAAAGGTCTGTACAATATATAGGTATGCTTTTATTGATTAAACCACAACTAAGGTTATAATCTTTTTATGGTGAAATTACAGAAAAAATTACTTATATTGGTCATGGTTTAAGTGAGTTAAATCATAAAATAACATTCAACTTGTAAAAAGTTAACAATAATAGTTTGTAAAGTTATAGCTGTGTGTATTATATTTTCTAAGGTACCCTCCCAAGCATATCTTTTGAATTATTTCCAAAAGCCTCTTTCCCATATTACTTTTTCAAAATGGGTCACTTTCTACAGGGTTATAGTGAAGTGAGCACTGCATTGAAATGCCAGAGCTATGGATGGATTCAAGCCCTGGTTCTCCCACCAACGAACTCTATGTATGACCTTGAGCAAGACACACAGCATTCCAGCCACTGCATCTTAGCTAAACTACAATACCTTCCTCCATCTCTGACTCAGACTTTTTTTTTTTTTTGAGACAGGGCATTGCTCTGTTCCCCAGGCTGGAGTACAGTGGCCTCATCATAGCTCACTGCAACTTCTAACTCCTGGGCTCAAGTGATCCTCCTGCCTTAGCCTCCTGAGTAGCCAAGACTACAGGCACGCAAAACCACACCTGGCTAATTTTTCAATTTTTTTAGAGATGGGGTCTTGCTCTTGCTCAGGCTGATCTCAGACTCAGGCTGGGTTCAAACAGTCCTCCTGCCTTGGCCTCCCAAAGTGCTAGGATTATAGGCGTGAGCCACTGTGCCTGGCCTGACTGAGACTTTTTAATTGTTTAGATTTGTATTGTTTCCTTAGAAATTGAAGCCATGCTTTTCCTTCAACACTCCAATATTAGTCCTATAATATAAGCTTCTAAGTGAGGCACAGTGGCTTGCTTCCCCCGTCACACCCCAGCTTATCAGCAGTACCATAGCAGCAATAGTTTATTGTAATCTCTGGAGACAGCCAACTTGCATTTGAATCCTGGCCTTGCCAACTACTGCCTCTATGGCCTTGGGTATGTTTGTTAACCACTTTATTTGTGTCTGTTTCCTCATCTGTAATATGAAGATAATAAAACCAACCTCACTGTAGTAGTTTTGAGAATTAAATCAGTAGCTGTACCTGCACTCAGCAGAATTCTTGGCACATAATAAAGGTTCTATAAATTAGCTCCTATTATTATTAATTACTGTTATTAGAAGTAAATGCATTTAGTTATCCAGCCATTCAGTTATCCAATTAATAATTATTAAACAACTGTGTGAAAGTCATTCCATTAGGTGTATATTGTTGTAGAAAAACTGCAGTTTCTTTAGCTGTTGTAACTTTTAATAGTCTAGGTGAGAATGCAAATTAGGATATTTTATAAAGTTTCAGATCTTAAGTCCCCCAAGCCCCATTTTAATATTTGAAGACCTATTTTATTGTTGCCTTTTACACTAGAGGTTTTTTGGGGAGGAAAAATAGAGAAACGTTTTAATGTTTTCAAAATTATTAAAAGCAGGTTCCTCAAGAACTATTATAAGCCAGAATGATTCTTGTGATAGTTACACATCATAGTGATTTGAATGTGATTTGAATCTTAAAGACCAAGTGATCTTCTAAATTATCTAGCATCCTTGAATTCAAGTACATGCACATAACCTAACCACAACATTTAAAATAAAAGTCAATACTAAATGATTTTAAGTTTATCATTCATAGTTCCCTTTCTCACATTCATATTTCCCCTGAAAAATTTCAGCCTTCATATTTGTTTAGTTATTTTCCTTCCCTAATAATTGAACAGGAATTACATTTTGTTCTGTTTTCTTTTCTACCCCTAGTGCTTGGCCAAGTGCTTGAAATAAGTAGTCACTTAGTAAATATTTATGGAATTTATCCATTCATCCCCTCAATAGTTATTTATTGAGCACCAGGTACCATTCTAGGTACCAGATATATAATAGTGAAGAAAACAGACAACAATCCCTACTTTCTCCTTCTATTTGGGGAAACAGTTCACATGCAAGATAAAAATAATATATAATATGTTAGAGAGTGATAATTGCTAAAGGGAAAAATAAAGGAAGAGAGAGAATAGAAGTATATGTTGGGGAGAGAGGACAGGAAAGGTATCAGTGAAAAATGTAACATTTCAGTAAAAACTAGGAAGCATAAGCTACCCAAATATCTAGGGGAGGACATATTTTAGGCAGAGAAACCAGATAACACAAAGGCAATTATGTAAGTGTTTGACAAACTTTGTCCTAGGAACAGCAAAAGAGGCCAGTGTGAGTGGAGCAGGCATGGGCAAGGGAGGTAGTTATATTTAGGTTAAGGAGGAGGGGTGCAAATCTTCTGGGGCTTTGCAGACCATTGTAAAGATTTTAGACTTTACTCTGAATAAATTTAGAAGACATGGAGAGTTCTGGGCAGAAAGTGACATGATTTAATTTATATTTTGAAAGAATCACTCTGGTTCTGTATTAAGAGTAAACTTAGGAGTGCAAGGGTAGAAGGAGATTAATTAGGAGGCTATTGGAGTAAGATAGGTAAGAGATGATAATGAGTCAAACGAAGGGTGGTAGTAGTGGAGGTGGCAAGAAGTGGTCAGGTGTGGCTATGTTTTGGATATAGAGACAATAGGATTTATTAGCATATTTAATGTAGGAAATGAAAAAAAAAGTAAGTCAAGAATAATTCTAGAGTTTTAGGCCCAGTGAACAAGAAGACTGGCATTGTCATTACCATTTTTGAGAAGCATTAGGGGTAAAATCTTGAGTTCCTTTTTGGAAATGTTAAGTTTGAGATGCCTAATAGCCACCTAGGTAGAGATGAATTTATGATTATGGAGGCTAGAGGAAAGGTTTAGGCTAAAGACATAAATTTTGTGGTTTACCCCTGAGACTAGATGAAATCATCAAGGGCACGAACGTAGACAGAAAAGAATATATTATTTCTTTTAGGAAAGTGTTTTATTAGTGTTATATCAATTATTTATATGCAGAAAAAAAGGAAATAAGGAAAAGAGATTAAATGAAAATAGGGACAATTTGCCTAGATATGAGAAAGTGTCCCAACTTTAGGGTGAGGTAATATTGTAATGGACTGCTATAGAAGATTGTAGAGGTTCCAATCTTGGAGAGCTTCAAGAAAAGTTTTGCCAGTTATCTGTCTTGAATTGTTTGTACTACTGGATGTTTGGAGCCTTTCTTACCGGAGTGTGACTGAAAGAGGAAAATGAGAGCTACATGTATTGAAAGCAACATACTTTATTATACATATGTAAATACATACATAGATTTGCATGTTCATCAAAAAATTAATATGATCATCAAAGAATATTTGTAAATCACTTTTAAAAGTAAAGTGAATAACCACAACATATCACTGTTATAATCTAGTATATTATTTACAGTTATTTTCCTATACATTTTGATCAAGTTGTGATGATAAGTTAAGTGTTTTAAATATAAGAAATATAAATTACTCATTTTAAATTCAAGCACAGGTAATTTACTCTCTTCAATGATTAATTAATATGTATTTCAGTTCTATATTGTATCTAGTTAAGGAAAAGAAATGGAGAAAAGGGGTTAAAAGAGTTAGATTGGAAGAAAGGAAGAGAAAAAGAGTAGGAAGAAGACAGGAGAGAGGAAAAGGTAGCAGGAAAAAGGAGGAAGAAGAGGAAGGAGATGTGGGGAGAAACAGAAGAGTTGGGGGAACAATAGTGAAATGCCAAGAAGAAGATTGAAAAGAAAACATTTTAGTAATTTATGACAGAGTTCCTGAGATAATCTGCATTCATCTGGACCTCAAATATGGTAACTCTAAATAGAAGCATAATACGTTGCTTCATATTTCTGCCCTCTGAAGTTCAGATTAGTTTGTTAGTTACTGATTGCAAGTCTTTCTATGCTCTTTGACATTAAAATAATTTCAAACCCTCAAATCAATAGGCTATCTAGAGCAACCTGTTAGTGAGAAAGTTCTTCTCTGGTTGCAGAAGCTAAAGCCTGAGGATCTACCTCTACCTTATGCTAATCTGCATAAAAAGCAAAAGGCAAACCAACTGTTTATTCAATTTATTACAGTTATGTGTAGATTTTATGTTTTCACCACCAATTTGATGATTAGTTAGTTGAATTAGTTTGAAGTCAATAGTAATGAGGACAAAGCCATTCCACATAAAAATGTCCTTTTATGCATTAACAATTTTCCACAGACAGATTTCATATTTTATCGAAATCAGCTTCCTCAAAAATGAAAGCAATAGTTTGGAGATCTATCAATTTGCATAAATATATCACCATTACCAGAAAATTCACCCCAAGCAAATATACCACTGATGAAGAAAATTTATTTTAAACATGACAAACAATACTTCAATGCATTTGCTACCAATATTTACTTAGTTACAAATAATTAAATCACATGAATATTGGGAAGCTCTTATTCTGGCATGATTTCTTTGCTAGTTGCCATATTGTTCTCTTAACCCTTTTAATGCACTAGGTGTCTAGGAACCTAAGTTCCAAACATGGCTCCACCACTAACTAGCTTTGTAACCTTGACTTGCTTCTTAACCTCACAGAAACTCAAAATGTATTTACACTTAAGTAAAGTTCAAAATGATCAGATAGTATTTTGCCAGCAGTGTGAAGAGTTTCTTAGTTAATACTCTCAAGTTCTGACAACTATTAAAAGAAATAAGCATATGGTGCGAGATTATGTACAATGGGCCTGGTAAGTTATATAATAGCATTTTGTCTACATAAATGATTATAACAAGAATCAGTTGTGGAAAGCCTTTCATCAGTGTAGGAAACCACAGGCTTGCATATCTGACTTTTAGCATGATGTTATTCAGTATTTAGGGTAACATTACTTGGCTCACAGTCCATTTATTTAGGATGAATTTCCATACCCTCTAACTCTAGTGGGTGTTCTGGTTATACCTGTCAAAGTCTCTGTGGACTTCAGAACTTACAGGGCATCCCTCTGCATTTATCTCTCCTGTTTTCTTGATATATCTGTGTATTGCTTTTCTTTCTCTTTGGTCATCATTCCTTCCTTACTTCTTCCCCTGCTTGTATATTTCCCTCTTTATTGCCTAACATTTTTCCTCTAATTCTGTTTCCCCCATTTACCCTCGTTTTGCTCTTCTGTCTTCTCTTTTCATAATATGAAGTTAAAATATATTTTGCTGGGCGCAGTGGCTCACGCCTGTAATCCTAGCACTCTGGGAGGCCGAGGCGGGCGGATAGCTCAAGGTCAGGAGTTCGAGACCAGCCTGAGCAAGAGCAAGACCTCGTCTCTACTATAAATAGAAAGAAATTAATTGGCCAACTAAAAACATATAGAAAAAATTAGCCAGGCATGGTGGCGCATGCCTGTGGTCCCAGCTACTCGGGAGGCTGAGGCAGAAGGATCGCTTGAGCCCAGGAGTTTGAGGTTGCTGTGAGCTAGGCTGACACCACACACTCACTCTAGCCCAGGCAACAGAATGAGACTCTGTCTCAAAATATATATATATATTTTTTTTGATGTATTTTATCTATTTACTAGCTCTGTGTTACTACTTTCCTTGCAGTATATTCTCCAGCTAGACAGGACCCAGCTCCCCATTCCTCACTCTTGCCCTATTGCATCCATATATTTTTTCACACTTTTTTCTGTACTTTTAAAAAGCTCTTTAACCTCTATCAAAATCCTCCAACCAGTTCCCTTTTTGTACAAGTGTACCTTTTCCAGGAATCTTTTTTTTCCCAATTCTTCCACTGTGTTCCCTTTATCTCCTTATGTGTACCCCGAAGTATGCTCTTCCACTCTGTTGATCACTCCTCTGTTCATATGAAACTTACTATCAACTTTCATAACTTCCCAAGTTATTTCCTATGGAAACACATTAAAGGTGAGGGTCATACTGTTTATCTTTGTATCCATTATTATACAATGTCATCGAAGGTGTTCCCTAAGTATTGAATTGAACTGCATTCTTCATTTAAATCCTAATGTACTAGAGTGAATTATCTTTTGATTCTGTGTGACATTCAGTTAAGATTTTCTATAATTAATGGCTCTTAGCTTTAAAAGAAGTTTCCATTTTTATCAATGAGTAAAGCCTTTTTCAGTGAAATTGTTGTCAGCCTACTCCCAACTATAATACACTAATTATTTTGTCTTTATTTAAAAGACAGTAAATAAAATTATTTAATAAAACATTGCTATTTATAAATATGCCATAGTTTTAATTTATCAGAAAGTTAAAATGAAAATAACTTTATTCCAGTAAGGGAAAAATTAATAAATTTATATAAAATTATAATATAGATAGGGAAATCTGATACTTTAGCATTTTTAACAAGAAACTATTAATAGTATAGGTAATGTTTGTCTAATGAAGTTTCTGTGTAATCTCAAATGATTACAATATTAACTTTTAGCTTGACTGAAATTACTAATAATGGAATTTACTTGGTGATAAAAGAGCTTCAAATATGTCTTGCATTCTTCTTGGTTATTTCTTGGCTAACATGAGAAGGACCTTATTTAAAACAATTGTTTACAGTTTTTAAAAACTAGGAAGCTATTACCATCTGAACTTAGTATGTCATAGACTTTTTAAATATTTTATCTTTTTAATTAACACATAATATAATTGCACATATTTATGGAGTGATGTTTCAATACATAGAATGTATCATAATCAGATTCGGATAATTAGCATGTTCATCATCTAGCCATTTTATATGAACCTAAATAGTAGAAAAATTGACAAAATATAAAACAGAGCTTAAACAAAAGATTTATTTGTTTTGGATAAAATTGTTCTAAAGAAAAAAGCAATATAAAACTTAAATTTCAAATGGGGAAAAATGTTTAGAGAGGAAAACTTGTCATGATAAAAATAAGTTTATAAAATTATAAATTTTTACTCTGGAAGAAAAAGATTACAGAGGATATGCTTGAAATCTATACAATCATTAGGACTTCAACAAGGATGAATATGAATTTGTTCATCAAACCTCAGAACACTGGTAATTAGAAGCTTTGTTTGTAAAGTTAAATAGGCTATTTTAGAACAAATAACAACAGCAAAAAGAGAGAGGCAAAACTTTATGCATTAGGTTATAAATTTACTATCTTTTTTAGCTAAAATATATCACAAAAAATAGATAGATACAAGATGGCTTATATTGAATTTTTAATGATAGATTCATGCAGGCTATTAAAAGAGCTGTAGATATTTGGGATTCACTTCTAGCCTTTGAGATAGACCATAAAAGATAAGCTCTAGGTGTCCTTGGCTTGCTGTCCACAACAGAATATTAGGCTAAAAAGATTCCTGATCCAATTCAGATCTGCATTTGTAGGCTTCATTAGATTTTAAGTTATTTGAGCTTGACATAAACCTTATATTCTCTAACACATATAATGTTTAACTGATGTAATTAGACCCAAGCAATACAATCTATTGATGTTTTTAGAAAGACAACTTCAATGTTATATCCTTGTCTACCTACTTTTTATCCTTAAAAGGTTTTTTAAAGCCAAATATGCAATAATCTATATTCTTTATCCTTACTTTTTTATACTACAAAGCAGAATCTGTCACTAGTTAAACCAACTTTGGTTCCCTGCATTTTTTAGATCTTTTTATAGTAGCATATTTTGCTGAAATGCTAAAATGTTAAAAGGAATAAACACCGGGCTAAATTGCTGCATTTTGGGCTTCCTCTCTGTTTTCTCATTGTTTTGAGAGCAACCATAAATTCTGATGAGGGAGAAGGGTTACTACAATGAAAAGTTAAACAGTACATATGGTTCTCATCAAGGGGTTTTCTACCATCACAGCAGTGCAACTGCATGCCCTGACATTGCTTCCAACACTGTCCTAAGTTCCTTGTAACAAGGATAACTGTGCATCCTGGTTTGCCCAGCACAGTCTCAATTTACACCTGCTATCCTGACGTATTTTAGCACCATCTTTTACTCTCAAAAGTGTTACAGTTTGGATGATAAATTATATGCAGAAGTATGCTGTAAATGTTTAACCACTGACTCTCCAGAAAAAAGTGCACATATATGTGCACACATAGTTTATTATAAATTTTACTGATATAAGGGAAGCATAGCACATAAGCCCATAAATAATAAAATACACAAAACTCACAGAATGCTTTTGTTGATTCTTATTTTTCTCTGAAGCCAACCTATATTTGCAATAGAGGAATAAGTATAGTTCTGACAAAAATATTTGTTGATATTTTCATTTGTGTTAATAAGTAAAATGAAAGTGAATCAATGAAGATGTATGTTGGCACTTCACTCATTTTTCAGTGATGTGACTTTTTTGCTGAGTTAGTTTTTAACAATACTAGAAGACTATTTTCTTGTTTTTTTTCTATTAACAATGTAACAGCTATAGACACAAAACACTTAAGTTTAATTCTGCATTATTTACATTTTTGCTATGACTCTCTTAAATCTAGACAATCAACAAAATAATAAATCAAGTCCTGATTTGTAGCATTTGTCAGTTTCTGTAGTATACCATGATTAGTTCCAAGCTACCAACTAAACATCACTGAACAGTGTTGGGAAGAAATACATAATAGCATACTATTGTCTAGTATTTCTATCAAATAAATACATTAGAAATAAATAACCTCAAAAGTATTATAGAAAATAGTAAAATAATTCAGAAGTGAGGAGTTTTGGATATTTATTAATTTTGTTTTTAATGTAATTCATTGTAAGTTTACATAATTAAATGTTTAATAAGGGCTATAATGAACAAGAAGTTTACAAACTTTCTGAAAATTTAACAATTGGCTGTCATGAGCCAGTGTAAGCCAGCTCTAGCAGACCACTCAATATGGTCACCCTACTTATATCTGATCCCATATGTTCAAGAATTCATCAGACACATATTTTCAAATACTTAGTATGTACCAGGAATTGTGCTTGTTTGGGGGAATGCAATACAGCAAAGTTTGAGTAAAAACTATTAATTATTTCTGGCCTCACACAATTTCTGGCAGTCCTCCACTATCTGCCTCTGCCATTTCCAATCTCTTTTTCCTAACCAATCTGTTTAGCGGTGTTGGCAGCATATATTTTGTGGATGGCAAAAACTGAGGAGGAATATAGGTATCATGTAGAAGCTCAAACAAGGTAGTATTTTAAAAAGAAGAAAAGCAAATGGTTGGGCATTTGAAGTGTCTGATGTAAATAGCAACAAATTAGAACTGAGTTTTTTCTGTATTTGAATGCTTGAATAACCATGCTAGTGGATTTCCTTTATACACAGCTTTCTAATGGCAGGAAGTTCTAAAAGACATTGAATAAGGTAATTTGTGAGTAACTGCACTATGCAAATCACTAGCCTAATAGCTGACATGGGAAGTGAAGGGTAAGGAAATGGGAGGTGGTAAGAAAGGAATTGGAGAAGAGTTGATAGGAGCCAAGATCTATAACACTTTAGACTATGGCATAACTTTAAACTCCTGGTCCTAAAGCCTAGGAGAAGACAATAATCTAAGAAGAAACTAATAGTAGTAATGCCTTATGTTTGTGTAATATTTTACAGTTTTCATATTTTACTCTCATGGGATACTAAGCAGTGTGGATGGGTGGGCTGAAATGTCCATGGGGAGCTTCACAGGAGAGTTGAGACTTAATTTGGGCCCTGAAGAATAGGTAGATATTGACAAGAAGAAGAAATTCTAGTCAATATCATTGTGCACAGAGTGAAAATATGAATATTTATATAGCCTTTGGGAAAAAGAGTGAATAGATTAGCTGGCTAGAAGAGAATCTTTCCATTAGAAAATAGCAGAACATAAGGTAAAAGAAAAAATGAGCCAAATGAGAGAGTTTCTTAAATGATGAGCTGAGGGAAGTCTTACCCCACCTTTATTCACTCAAATTTTATTTCTTCTTATTTATTTCAATTACTCAAACACTTTCTGTTTCCTAATGTGCTGGGTCTATGGATAAAAAGATGAAAAAGAAAATATCTCTGCCCTGAAGGAGCTCTAGTCGGAAAATTGGACAGACATATACAATTAATTGTAATATTTGAGCACTAAACGAAATGATAAAAAATGAATAAGTACAATGAAAAGTTTGTTCCTTCCTCCTTCTGCCCACTGAGCACTGTATGCAATTAGACATGTAACTGATAGGAATTCAAAAAGATAATACATTAAAAAAAAAAAACCTTCACACAGAGCCTGCCTGCTATCACCAATACTACTATTAAGAATAAGAACTATATATAATATAAAATAGTATTTTTGTCATTATTATTGCTATCGTTGAAGAGGCTGAACATATGAAATGATGTGGAGCCCCTGAGAAGCATGACTGTGGTAAATTAGAAGAAAATTATACTATCATGAGATGCTCTCTTCTCTTCTCTCTATAGATAGAAATCCTAACTAATCTTCATATCCTACCTTGTCTATAAAACTTTCCTGGGCTACTCCAACCTTCAGGAGCTCCATAACTGTGGTCAATATCATATAGCTTAGCATTTAATGGCTCTTATTTTATTTTTATTTTACTTTATTTCATGTTATTAGTCTTATTTCTCATATTAGATTCTTAGAGGCCAAATTCAAGACTTATATATTATGCTTCCTTTGTATCACCTAATGTGCCTATAACTCTGTGGACTCAAATTCATGCTAAATAAATGTGAATGAAGTATTTAATTTGAAAATCTAAGTAATGGGCATCTGGGCAACATTGGCAGTGTTGTTTGTGAGGCCCCCTGACCTCCTCCTACGGCAATCTCTTCTACCTCAATATGCCCTTTTCCTACCAAGGTGATTTCATGTTCTCTGTGTTCTACCCAATCAAAACCCACATTCAGGAAATTATCTAATTTACTTATTCATTTTAAAGGTGTAAATTATTCATAAGTATTTAAACATTACATTTTGGAGATAATTTGCATTTTAGAATAAAATAAAACATTAAGCCAAAAAGATGAATCTTTAATTGTGGAATATCTGATATCAGTTAATCAGGCAAATGGAGTTTTCTTGTTATAGTTTTCTGGGGCTAAACCAATTTATAACCAATATCATCTTGACAGAAAACTTAAAATGTCAAAATATTAGGAAGTTTAATAATACCTAAGTAATCAACTCCAGAATGTTGTATAACAAAACTCAATGAGTGGAGGTTCATTTTTTAGAGCCCTGAGTTCAAATCCTGTCCTGATAGTTACTAGCCCCAGGACAGTCACTGGTTATCAAACCTCTGAGCCTCATTTTCCTCTTCTATAAAATGGAATTAGATGAGATAATTCATGTAAAGCACCCAGCACTGTGCCTGGCAAATAGTTAACATTCAAAAAAGAGAAATTTCCTATTCATCTATTTGTTTTTTTAAATATTAATGCATTAATTTAGTTCATTCTATTTTGCTCATTACTGTACAAAAAGATGTTCACTTTAATGAGTTTTATGTAACCAGTGGGGCAACCCAAATGTTATAGAGTTATGCTATCAATTAAGTATTTTGGCTTATATTATAGATGACCAACTATAATTGATTTTCTCATCTCTTTTTCCTATGTATAAACACTGGTTTTCACATTATAAACACTTTGGAGCAATATTCTTCCCTCTCTGCTTACTCCTTTAATTATAAAAAATATGCCCACTTTTTAATGTTTGGTGGGGGAACAAAAGGGGAGATGATCCAAACAGAGTGTATAAAATAGAAGAAAACCAGCTACGCTTTTGGTTTTACCACAGTAACAATGCATATTGCATACACATTGGAATATGCAACTAAAGGAATGCTGAACTAAAACCCAGAAGACTTCAATCAGTCCAAACCACCACTGCCACTAATTGATGATGTGATTTTGAAAAGTTATCTTCTTCCTTGTAACTCAATTCCCTCATCAATAAGATAAGCATGATAGACTAAATTGGTGCTTCTTAAACTTTTTTGAGAAACAGAGATACTTTTGAAAATCTGATGAAAGTTATGAATCCCTTCCCTGATATTTTGTGCACAATTTTTCCTTACCAGATTCCCTAAGGGCCACCTTCAAACTTCATGTCCAAATCTCTGGACTAGATGTTCTCAGTGGTTCCTTCCAGCCCTATAACTCCAGAATGGACTTGTCTTTGTTTCATACAACCATTATTGTGCTTTTAAGCAAGCAAATAATTCATTTTCTTTCTCAGTGCTACAAAGCGGGGTACTAATACATGGTATAAGGTTTCCTCTCTGAGTCTGCAGTAAGAGAAGAGAGCCTCATGGCTTCTAAGGATACCCTAAGCCAAATTAGATGCTCCTGTAAGGAGAGCTATCTATTCCTCAGGCTTATTGAGAAACAAGTTTATTCCACAAATGTGTTGCTCTATTCCTCCTCTATTACTGTTTTAATTTAATCTTTATGTATACTTTGACTCCCAACTTGACTAAAAATTCTAAAATGTACAAACCACATATTGTGGCCAGCCTCTGGTTTGCCCCAATGATACCCACCACTTAGTGTTCACTATCCATACCCTTGTATAGTTTCTGTCCACTTTTCACTATGGTTGGCCTGTGTGACCAACAAAATATGGCAGAAATGATGGTATGTCTGCTATGGCTGATAGCTTGACTGCAGCCTCATAAGAGACCTTGAGCTGGAACCACTAAGCTAAGCTATCCAGATTCTTGACCCTCCAAAACTGAGATAATAAATATTGTTTTAAGCTGACCAATTTTGGGTAGTTTGTTATGCAGCAATAGATAACTAATATGCCTTCTCTCTCTCTCTCTCTCTCTCTCTCTCTCTCTCTCTCTCTCTCTCTCTCTCTCTCTCTCTCTCTATCTCTCTCGCTTAGCACCGTTGGTAGCATTTTACAATTGAAATCTATTCAAGCAATCTGGTCTAACGCTCTTCATTTTATATTAAAAAAAATACAAAACCAAGGCTTAGGATGGTTAAGTACTCACCTAAGGTCATTCAATTAATTACTCGAAGAAAAAGAATTAAAATCTAGGTCCCATAATATCTAGTACAGTATTATTATTTCCATGTTTTCATGTTGCCTCTTACTCTTACTTTCTTAGCAATTCAGTCTACTCCTAGGTGGTAAATAATAGGCATTAATGTTTATACTAAAATAGCACTATTGTTACGATAAACTAAAACTGATAAATAGTGAATTATTCGAGCCTACTTTTTCTGCCTTTTCTTATCGCCAATTGACAATCTAGTCCATTCATAAGCCCCTATATCAAAGAGTGAGTGGAGCAAATTGATGGATATTCATTAATATGAGTTAATTTTGTCACCTATGGGTAGTTCTGATAAGAAGATGTTAGAAGATGTTAACAGATATTAACTATCCAGGTCATTTTTTGACTAATATAAATAACTGTTTTGGATTAGTTACTGCTTCTACTGTTCCTCAATGGCTTTTTATAACTTATGGGTAAAGTCCATGTTCCCTAAAATGGAAAACAACTTTTTAAGATATGAGACTTCACTGAAGTCTTAATCTCTTTCTACTTCCTACCTTGAACTTGGTACTCCAGAAACACTCATTCCCATACAAACCTACTGGCATACCACTCAGCTTTTCCTCATGACTATTTTCCAGGAAGGATGCCTTTTCTTTTGACTTCCCCATTCCCTACTCTTTTCTCCATCCTGATTCATTCCCACTAGCTCTTTGAGATACAGTCTAAATGACATGTTCTTTAAGAGTCTTGCCCTGTCTCTCCCAGGTTCTGTTAGCTGCCCTTCTCTATGTTCCCCTAACTCCCTAAACATATCTTTATCACAGGACTTAATACATTTTATTAAAATTGACTTGTTGGTGTTGGTATTCCCAAGTAGGCTGAAATTTTTCAAATAGTGGATCTCTATGTTGTATATCTATGCATCCACAGCACATAGCACACAATATATGCTCAATAAATATTGTAATAGTATTCTAATTGCTGGAAAGAGCTGCTATAACTTTCAGAATACATACCCTCTAAGATATTTTTTTTAAGACATTGAGAGAACCTAAGGTTAATCAGACCACAAATAGTGCATATGTCTAGTTTCCAGAAAAACATTGAGAAATAGAGATAGAATATAATTTACCCAAAATCACATAAAAATTTCTTAAAACAGAATTCCAGATATGTTATCTTTGCATTAACTCATCAAATTTTGTTTCCTTTCTTTTGCTTCTTTCTTTTTGTTAGGCAGAGTCCTAAGAGGATTAGAAATAAATTCAGAACATAGTACTCATGGACAAAAGGAAAGAACTTATTTGCCAGTAAACTTTTTTTTTCCAACTTATCCTTCAGAAGTACTTATTATAATAAACTCTTTGCTGATTCTTTTATTTGTTTTTGTGTTTTTTCTATTTGGATTTAGTGTCCTTTAGATAAGGAAACTATCTTCATCTATTCCTAAATATGACTGATTTATTTTCTGAAATTAAAGTGTATATATATGCCTTCTATAATAATTATGCAGACACAAACTAATGAACAGGAGTGTAAATATTTTTGGTAAATGTCAGAAATGTGTTTAAAATACAACCAGATTAAATTTTGTAGCATCTTTAGCAATTTGTAAGCAAAATAAACTGAAGATTGCTATGCTAACTTAGAGGAACACAGATGGAGATGTTTTGTACAAGGAAAGTTGGAGTAAAGTTTTTATTTAATAAGAAGAAGATAATGCCAAGTACTCATTAGATCATATTACAGAGAAAAAAATTTCAGCTGTTTTCACTTCTTCAGATGCAAATTATCCCACTGCATGGTACAAATTAACATGTGAAGTTTTAATAACACCAGTGACAGTATAAGCGATACATGTGGTGATAACTAAAACTATGCTTTGCAGTTAAACCTACTTGGATTCACTTCCCAACTCTGACAGTTACTAGCTGTGTAACCTAAAGCAAGTTACTTAATTCTGTAAACTAAAGCTACCCCAGCTGCAAAATGAGAATAAATCTGTATACTTTATCGGTATACAAAGTGTTTAGCACACATCAAGCACATAGAAACCACCCATAAGTTTAACTCTTGTAGTAGCGATTTTTGTTGTTATCTTAATATTAATGACCTATGTTTTTATTGAGGGAAAAATGTTACTTAGAAATGACTCACTTTTTCCCCTTCAAAGTCTCTTATTAACCAACTTTTGTTGATTATAAGTGAACTGGAAGGTTTAAAGCAGTATTCTGTACATGAACTTCTTTCTCTGTAATATATAATGATTTTACTCACACAGTGAATTCATCAGACCTACTATTCAATATTTACTCTTTGAAAGTTATATGACCACCCAGATATTTCCAGAGAACAATCAATTATGTGCACAAAGGTTTTTGATAGGATCATTTGAACCATAGGCTAGTTTTGAACACAAATCTTTCTTAATTAAAATAAGCAACACCTAAATAGACAAAACAGGCTTATGTATAATTTTAAAACTGGAGCTTATATACCAGGAAACTTAACAAGAGGGCTAATTTCCTAAAGGTCTTTAGTTTTTCTCAGAGAAATGAAGTAATAATGTGATTGCAAGATTATAACAAGGAAGTATTTTGAGAATGAATTAGAATGGAATAAAGTATTCTGTACCAATTTCAATGTTGGCATATGGATTTTTAAATATCATAATTTTAATTATATACTTATATTTAGTCACCCAATAAAAATATTCCCACTTGTAAATTGTACAATTTCGCATAGACTACATTAGAAGATTTATGACAGCAGTAACAAAATTTATTTCTACAGTATTTCTATTTCAGTATTACTATTTCTTCAATAGTAAATTTATTTCAATTTACTATTGAAGTAAATTCAATAGTAATATTAATGTGAATACCTAATAAGCTATTAGATAGTACTTTAAAACATCATAAATTTTAAAGTACAGCTTAACAACCATGATATAGATTTATGCTTATCTTCTTTGGGGATATATTGTTATACAATATTTGATCAACTTCCTGTCAGTTAAGAGAAAATTTGAAGACCAGAATCTTTTCAAAGCTGAAGGGAACTCTGTGTACCTATTAAACACCAAACATTATTTTACAACACATTATTTGTACAAGAAGGGAGGTGAGGCTAATTTCTCAGAAACAGACCTCTTGGTAGTTTTATCTAGCTGACAAAATGTCCTACCTCATTACCTATTTAATGAATTAGAGGGAGTAAAGCTATGCACAGGTGCTTGGCTACTGAGTCTCCGGGTTACACAGCTGAAACAGGCAACCCAGCACTCATGATAGTAAAAGTATGTCTTATCTTATAAAATATAATAGATAACTTCCATAATTTGGTCCTTAAATGCTAATAATATGCCTCAAAATTATTATTTCTCTCACTTTTTAGAATCTGTTAAGGAAAAAAATCCTCCATAATGACAATAGAGCTTTTATAGTGAGTATTTATGAACAGCTGACTTAAGTAGGTCACAATTATGATCAAAGATTGCAAAGGCATTAGAAAGAGAAAAATATGCATTTATCCAGAAGAAACACTATTCCAATTTAACTATCCCTTCAAAAAAGTTACCCTTTAAAGGAAAGACATACAAAACTGAGAAATTGGTGACCCCTTTCTTTCATTCTTTCATTGATTCAACAAAGAGTCACTGATACCTCCTTTTGACAGATTGAGGATACAGTACTGAACAAATCTATGGTCCATGATTTTAGAGAATTAACAGTTTTGTTGGGGGTAATTATATTTTTTTATTTATTTATTTTTAATTTCAGCATATTATAGCGGTACAAATGTTAAGGTTATGTATATCGCCCTTGCCCCTTTCCTCCCCCCTCGAGTCAGAGCTTCAAGCATGATCATCCCCCAGACAGTGCGCATCACATTCATTATGTAGGTATATACCCATCCCCTCCCCCCCGTCTGCCACACACCCAATAAATGTTGTTCCTATATGTCCACTTAGATGTTGACCAGTGAAATCAATTTG